>BQNB010196856.1:0-11258 GCA_026074375.1 Tanacetum coccineum | reverse complement strand
TTTAGAATGGTGTAATTTTTGAGAATAGTTAAGGATAATATCAGTTAAGCATTAGATAGGACCATTCCATAGTTCCCACTTAATGTGACGTCAAGAAAAATAAAATCGAACCCGTCGAGGGCGGGGAAGGGAATGCTTATCTGGTTATGAGACGGGTTTGAGGCTTAAACGGCGATTTTAATCGGGTTTAGAGCGGGGAGCGGAGAATAACATCTCCTCCTCTTTCTTGTATTATACTGGATTTAGGAAGATCTAGAGCCACATAACTCTTTGTGGCTCTTTGTGCTGGAATGTGGATTCTTGATGGACTGCCTATTCTAGTATAGAGTAAATTGCATGTTTTTTCCTTGCTTTTTCTAAGGTTTCAAAGTGCATGCGCCCTGCATACACTCCGAAAATCATTCGTAGCGATAAAAGAAAATATTTTTATGTTGTAATTTAACAATCAAGTTAACCATTAACTCTTACGAGTACGCAGCGGATATGGATCTAGTATAGTACAAATAATTAACATACTGATAAAACACATAAAGGAACATGAAACATAATGAACGAAACTAGTGACTAAGTGGTCACCTCTATGAGTGCTCACACAAACACGTAAAACAAGCACGCCCGGATGCTAGTCCTTACTTCACTTATATCCCAATACAACTATTGTACCAAAACCCTACTGAAAATCGATCCCAAAACCCTCACAAGTATTAGAACCGAAATACAGAAAAGAGTTCTAGGGTTTTAACCGAATTCGGTTACAACCGAAATAGAACAGATGAACCGATTAAGCTCAAATCAAACCTAGATCGAATCCAAGTGGTTGAAACTCCTTGACAACCTGTAAACCTATAACTCAGATCTGCTGTACGAGCCTTGAGATCAGATCACACTCGTTGTATCTCTTTTGATGTTACCGAAATCAAACAACAAGTGTAGAGGAAACGAAAATGGTTGAAACCCTAATTAAGGGTTTATTGTTCCGGCTGTTTGGAATGATGAGAGAAAGAGAGTTGTTTGCAACTGATTTGGGAGTTCAGATTGTTTGTTATTGTTCGTCCCATATAGCTAAGGGTGAGGGGTTTATATACCCCTCAAACCCTTATGAAGATAAGACACAACCATACAATCCTAAACCTATCACAACTCCTCTTTCCATCTTATCACCAAAGTACATTGCACTTAGACTTCCCTCTAGAACCATCTATGCAGCCGGCAAGCTTACAAACCCAGCCATCTTAGTCATATTGTCCGAAAGGTTTACTTAGATATATATACACGTGAAGTGTTAAGCGCACTCTATGCGTTTTATCGTGTGTGCCCCCAATAGGCTCACACACTCCTAGTTGTAGTGCGCATCCAACTTCCATAATCCAACAGCTCCCACTTGGGAGTTGGAGTAGCAGACTGCCCACATACTAACGACGGAAACGTCTAGCAACACTCACATTCGTTTTTAAAACTAGAAGTGTCTGAGATCAAGTTTCATAAACATTCTCAGTAGCATGGTTATTTTGTCTTGCTATAATCATCCCTTTGTTCAAATACCGTTAAACCATGGATATGGATCCTAACTCATTCCATATAGTTTAACCATTTAGATTCTCGTTATAGAATTCAATACAGATATACCAAATGTAATCAAGAATCAACTTGCATTACCCTTTGGGTTCGGCCAAACAATTATCTGATTAATTCTGGAGAGGCGCCAAGGTATTATTCTGCACATATCAAGTGGAGGAACAAATTCTTTGTTGAATACAAGTGTTGTGAATGCTGCTTCACATCACTTCCAATAATAGTCTTTATAACTACCATTTTCAGGACAGCGTTTGACATAGAATTAAAAAGTGATATCCACACATACCAGAACTTGTTTGTATTCTCAAGTCTAAGGATGACTTAACTAACCATTTTCAAATTTTACTTATGACAACGGATCCATAAAGTAAACATTCGAAGGTTGGGGTGTCCAATACGCATCCCTTGTGAGTAACATATGAGTTTGGTGGGAACCTTCCATATATTCAAAGAATATAACCAACACTCACATTTGCCTTATGTAACAATACTCCCATATTGTTAACCGACAATGGACTTATTTAGAATGATAAATCATTCAAGGATTAAATATGCAAATATAGGACAAACAATTTTTATATGAATGATAACAAATACCTTGTATCTTTATTCATCAGAAAATAAAATTGTCTTTACAAGAATTGATCGGCACACTCTGATTTTTGATTGGCACACTCCAATGTACAATCTGTTAAAGCACAATAGATACATTGTACAACTGTTCAATGCACAGTTTTGAGTGTCTCAATCAAATTCTAGAGTGTGCAAATCAATGCCCTTAATTTATATTGAGTCACTCCCATGATATATATTTAAGGTGGTGTTTGTTTTTTCACGCTTTCAGACCCTATTCAATTTTAAGTGCACCAATCGTCCCTAATTTTCAAACTAATTGCATCGATGGTTCCTATTCAATACATAATTATAGGTTCTTTAATTGTGGGAAACAACACAAGCTATAAAATGAATTTTCTTCACCAATACAGGCTTCATTTGAAGACTATAGGCAGCAATATACTCAGCTTTGTAGATGAAAGTAGCAAAAATGCTTTGCTTGACACTTATTCCAAATCAACGGCACTCCATTTAAACAAAAACTCATATTCAGTCTGAGACTTGAGGTCATCAGCATTCGTCAGATATCCAGCATCAGTGTAGCAGAAATCCCTAAAAAATCTTATTTTATATCACCTCTGTAAAACAAGAAACGGTGTCTTGTATCCTAAGAACTTCAGAACTGTTTTACAGCTAGTCCAGTGAAGTTCACTGAATTCTGTTAAAAATCGGTGTGTTATGTTCTGAGCGAATGCAACTATCAGAGCGAGTACATCTCTCAGTTTTAATATAGAACCCGCGCGATGAATATAAAACATTTTTGCATCGCTTCAATTCAGCAGGTGATGAGGCACCTTGAGTTTTACTCGAGTCTTAAGCTTATTTGCATGGGATACCTCCATGTTTTTGGAATTATCATGTGAATTCTCTAAGGATTTTATCAATATAAGCACTGTGATACTAACCAATTAACCGCCCAGTGTTCTATCTTTGGAGATGTTGATTCTAAGTATATATGCAGTTTACATAAATCTTTCTGGCAAAAAACCTTCTAGGTAGGTTTTTACAGCTTGTAATTTGCGAATGTTATTTTCCATGATTAATATGTCATCAACATATAAAACTAGGAATGCAACATTACTCCCACTAGCTTTTAGATATACATTAGCTCATAACATTTTGAGTGAACCAAATTTTTCTTTGTTTCATTCATATCAAATCATTTTCCATACCTTGATGCTTGCTTAAGTTCATAAATGGAACATTTCAGCTTGCATACCTAGTTTGGATATTTTAGATTGACAAAACCTTCAGGTTGCTCCATGTAGACCTCTTCAGAGAGATATCCATTGAGGAAGGCAGTCTTGACATCCATTTGCCAAATCTCATAGTTATAATATGCGGCTATGGCTAAAAGAATCCTAATAACTCTAATGTCTGCAACAGGAGAGAAGGTTTCCTCATAATCAATCCCCGGGGTTTGAGTATAAGAACTTCGCAAAGACGAGCTTTATAGGTGTGTACTGATCCATCTATGTTGATCTTTTCTTGAATGAGCCCAACTTGCTATCAACAATTTTGCCGTTAGGAGGAAGATCAACTAAGTCCCAAACTTCGTTGTCTTTCATGGATTGCATTTCCACATTCATAGTATTCAGCCATTTATCAGACTCATGGTCTAACAATGCAGCTTTATAATTAGTGGGTTACCATGATCCATCTAAATCATGCTTCCTCAGCATCGATGTATAAGAACATACAATCTTGGGGCTGTCTGTCCTTGTGGACCTACGGATTATCGGGAATGATATCATACTTTAGGTTTATCTATTTCTACATCAATCCTCTTCCACGATGTAAGCTAGGTGTTATTGTAGGCATGCGTATATTCTTCTTGAATAATTTTAAGATCTTCTAATAATCCCAATTGCTTCTTCCTGAGTTATATGATATTTCTAGGAATTAGCATTCCGAGCAACTAGTATTTTATTTCTCGGGTGGGTTGTAGAAAGAATGAAACCATTGTTCCTTTGGGAATCTATAAAGATTCACATTAATAGATCTAGGTTCTAAACTTGTCAGGCATTGGTAAAGTGTATCTCGCTTAAAAGTGCCTCACAACCCAGACTCTTTATGTAAAGAAGCATAGGGTTGCCCATGCCATACTTCGTATGCTGTCTTTTTAACCTTTCTTAGTTTAACCATATTGAGAATGCTGTTTGCAAAGTCTCAAGGGATTAATCCCAAAAGGACCTTTGCGTTTGAGTTGTTAGACTCTTCAATGGATTGAACTATCTAGTCTAGTAGGGTTCTATTTCTCTCTCGTGACACACCATTGTGTTGTGGGTGTAAGGAGGAGTGACGATGGGCGATAATCACATGATCCTTTAGAGGATCCAAAACTCTTTGATAATATACTCGCCCACGATCAGAACGTAGTATAGTGATCTTTATGGTTTCTTACCAAGTTGTTTTCTTTCTTCCTTTTGAAACACTTTGAAAATTTAAACTCTTAATATTTTTATGCTTTAACAAGTAAAACTTAACCATAACGACTAAAGTCGTCGGTTTAAGTGACAAATAGATTGTTCCTTGTCTTGAAACGATCTTAAATGGGGCAATACATCTGTGTGTAATAGTCCAAGTAGATCTTTGGCTCTTTCCACTTGTGTGTGGTAAGGTTTTTTGTCAACTTTCCAGACATACAAGGTACGCATTTTTCAAAAGCACTAAGGTTCAGTTGAATTAAGAAGTCCATTATGTTGCAACTTCTTAATGTATTTATTGCTAATGTGTCCAAGATGACAGTGCCACAAGAGAGCAGAGTCCAAGTTTGACTTGGCTCTTTTTTGCTTAAAGCATACATAGAACTAACATTTGTATAAGAATCAGACAAATTAATTTCAAAAATACCATCCCTTGGGACAGCACTAAAATAAACCATGTTATCGTACGAAACTTGAATTCATGAAACAGTTAACATAACCATCATCGTACAAACAGGAAACTAAGATAACCCCTCTAGTAATAGAGGGAGCATAATGTCAATTGTTTAAAACAATAACTAATCCGCTAGGGAGAGATAAATGATAGGATCCAAATGCTTCAACGGTTGTACGCTGACATTGGCCCACGTACAATCTTAAAGCGTCTGGCTTCAGTTTCTTACTTCCTCTTAGGCCCTGAGTTGTATTACAGATGTGAGTGCCACAACCAGTATCATAAACCCAAGATTTATTAGGAAACGTAGAGAGTTCTATAGTTGAAGATTAAAAAACCTGAAACCGCTAGCTCCTGAGATAGGCTTCTTGTTCTTTTCGCAAACTCGGATATAAATACTGAGGACATTCTCCTTCAATGACTGTTTACGCATTGATGAAGCTACGCCTTAGGAGGATCTTCCTCTTGGTGTGGAGGGGGAAAACTTGGGCTTGAGAGCATTAGCGAGACTTATTCTTCCTTTTCCTTGTTTTTTTGTCTTAGGCAAGCAATTGGGGTTGCAGTTTCTTGTGCTTGTTGTTCCCTTTCTGGACCTTACCTACTCGTATTGCATGAAGTGCATGTGCGTTGTTTTTGGGCAGAGTTTGCTCATGGAGCTTTAGCATATCATGCAACTCATTAATCGTCTTCCCCATGCTGTGCATATTGTAATTCTATACAAAACCGTCAAATTCCTTGCGCAGAGAGATCAAAATGAGACTCATCCTAAGGCCAGTGTACGGGGTTGCCCCAAACGTACTCAACACCACCCCAGGGGGGGGGGAGGGTCATATATAGCTCTTCATTTTCAGAACGTAAGAGCCGACAGACTGCCCTTCTTCCTGCTTGCAAGAGTGAAATTCTTGCATAGTCTGAAGAAGTTCCTCCTCAGCTTGTTGAGCAAACAGAGTTTTTAACTCCTGCAACATCTCATAAGCACCAAGGTTTTCTAGATTTCGTTGGATATCTGATTCCATGGTCATGAGCATGATTCCAGCAATTTTCTTTTGATCCTTGAACCGTGCAGTGAGATGAAGTGCTTCCTAGTGCAACTTGCTGGACAGCTTGGCCTGGAACAGGCTAGCAGGCAGGAATAGGGTGCTCTAGATAATTCAACTTATCCTCAACTGATAGTACAATCCTGAGTTGTCTATACCAGTCAATAAAGTTGGGTCCAATCAGTTTTTGTTTCTCGAAGAAACCCCTGAAGGCCAAATTGTTAGCTAACGAGGTAGTCATCTACAATCTGAAAAAGTTCAAATAATTAGTATGTCCATAATTAAATTATTAAAGGAATTTACTACCAATGAATTACTAATAAGACTAAGATCAAACTTGACCTCCCACAATTATCGGAGGTCTGACACGTGTAAACAGCTGGGGCCAACAAGAGGTAAGCGAACGAGCGTTAAATTGCATGGAAGCACCTCTTAGTTTTATGAGATGGTGACATTAGTAAATTTATAGTAATTGTCAAAAGCTATTTGGTCTCATCTTAAGCTCGGGTCTGAGGTCTTTCTGGACCAGGTAACTCGATTTTAAGTCCACACAAAATAAGAACGTGCGTAAAATTAACATAGATTGACTATGAAAAAATTTTCCTGGGTTGGAGAGGCCTGTGGTCTGACCTGAGAGGTCAAACCATATGGCACGGTTAATTTGAATGGGAATAGACTTAAAATGTCACATAAGAATTGATGTGTGCTATGTGTAAGGTCGAATTATTTGTTATAAAGTTTAAATTTATTTTTAGACGACAACTAAACAACACTTTAAATGTAGCAATTTGTACCTGGTCAGATGAAGTTGCGGTAAGGTAAGGTGTCGATCACTAGAGTGGGATCATTAATCCTATATTCTTTCAGTATTTTAATTAGTCTATTTACTGGTTAAACGGATCAATATTAGTCAGTGTCTATTGATATGGGGGTTTTCAGCCTGAGAGACTGGCACAGGTTTGGTGGAAACAAATACCAATTCAATACACAATAAACACAAAAGAAGAAGATTAGAAGATAGAAAAGCGGTACAAGCCAAATGATAGAAAACTGTATTAGCCATATTAAATCCGGTTCAATGCTGGTTTGTTTGTTTTAGTGCAATGAGTCTTACTTATCTTGAGAGGCTTATCATTTTAAGACTTAGACGGGAGAGATACATCCTAAGACCTAGACTACGATTAATCTCTTTTTGTGTCACAATTTAACGTCTTCGCATATAAGCATCCTTTAGTTTAGTATTAATCATTCTTAGAGAATTAATGCAGTTAGTGGTGTCCTGTATTTTAAAACCCTAACCCAACGGGGTCTGTTACCCTTATTGTTGTCGGTGTTTATATAATCGTTTAACATATTCCAATCTTTATCAGTTAATTAAGAGCTAGTGATTGCTGAAAAATAAAAGGGTCATACTACCCGTCCAACTAAGCTCTAATCAAAAGCAAGACAGAAAATTATTTGTGATCTATTGGTCCAGTAATATGAAACACGATATGGAGAGCTATCCCGGTATCTAGATTACTTGGTGCATATCATTTGATCAGCTTGTGATATGTCTTAATATTCAAAACACATAAACAAGTATGAGATGATAAACATAATTAAACAATCAAGGATAAATTAAGAATCTATTTTGAAACAAACCCAAACATTGACTTTCATTAGATGGCTAATACCGAGGGTTTAGCCCACAACATTGTAAGTATACAAGCGTAATCAATCAATGAAAATCATGTATTAGATTAAGAGACGTAAAAATTTCTCGATGTCTTATATGGATTCGTGATCAATGTTGACCTTGGTGGTGATTTCTCTTCTAAGATTCTCTTTTTTGCGTGTATGATATAAAGATATTGATATTGCACACTTGAAAACTCGTTTTTGAGTCTTCTATTTAAGTGTCTGAAAAAGACTTGATCGACGTTATCCAGCAAGGTCGATACGGCGTATTAGGCTGGATTCCTTGGAGTACGCGCTACGTTCGTATAATCTTTGAGATCTTTTCCACAATTTACTTTAATTTCAATGTATATTCGAATTAGTTATTTCATGGATACGGGTATGTAGACAGCATGGTAGCCGTATTGGGGAATTGGTCAAACCTATTTTCTTGTGAAGTCTTGGCGCAGATACGTCCTATCTCTTTAGTTGGATATGGCGTATTGATGAATTTTCAGCAATCTTCAAATGTCTTCGTTTTAGCTCCAAATTATGCGCCTTTTAGCTTGTCTTCACAAAACACTCCTGAATTATTGCATTTATCAGCTTTAAAATAATTAAGTACCAAATAATGCAATAATTATATAAAAAAGTGTGCAAGTTTGATATGATAAATGATATTATAAAGTGACGTTATTTGATGTCACAAATATCCCCCCACTCGAATCCTACTTGTCCTCAAGTAGACTTTAGAAAAAGTTTTAGTTTATGAAATTATTTGTCCAATCGAAGTTGCAGGATTTTCCATTTAAGCGTCTTTTGGTCCGAAAGTCACATGTAATAGAGCTCCTCTATGAAATTATGGAGATGTAAACATTAGCATACTCAACTAAATATATGGTTGTAACATTTCAAGTAGTATGTCAATTGCTTTTCGATCGTGATTAGCTTTGGTATCATAGGCTTTGGCAAAGGACACACATCTCACCGCTATAGCTGAGGAAGACACAAGTCAAAAGCTAATATTGGGTTAAAGAAGCTTCGGTTGATCATTTTAACTGTCTTTCTCCATAAAGTACCACCAACAAGCAAATGTTCATACATACACGACGTAAGGACGGAATAGACATATTACAATTCGAACCAAATCTGTTAGTGTTTAACTTACGGTTAGGATGAAGAATGATATAGGGTAGGGAGCTTCTACCTTTCCACCGAAAGTCGTCATCCAACAAGGCCAGCTGAGACATGCATACATGGCCGTAACGACGGAATAGACATGCATGCTCGAAAACCAAGTTCCTCGTTCGAGTCAGACCACTAGGTTTGGTTGATAGAAAGAGATTCCTCAATATTACAAACTAAAAGTAATATCACTTACCTAGAAGCAAAATTAGGTGGTTAAGTTAAAAATTCACAAAAACAAATAGATTAAGCCAACAAATAGGTAAACATTTGATATTAACCTTTCCCCCCGACCGTTCCATGACAAAGACTCAAACATATAGACAGACGCCTTGATCACAGAAATGACAAAGACAACCTAAGTTGGCGTTCCCATAACGTCAACTTCCCTTACATCTCGCTCTTTACATACTTTTACATATTAAGTGGGTGATATCGGCCACTTTTTACAAGACTTTACATCGTTGATTTTGTAACGTATCAACGAATAATTGATCCTTCCAAGTGATTCCTTCGGTATAAACTTCTTTTGAACCGACTATTTTTCTTCCTTCTTTTTTTTTGAGCAATACATAATAAACCTCGGTGTGATTTCACCGTTTTCAGTATCATAATTTATCTGGATAATTTTTTTTCTTTCATGTAGCACTTCTTCTTCGGGCATAATTCATAATCGCGAAAGTAGCGAAACTTACGAGCTACATATTTTTTCCCATTGCATTGTGCAATTTCCCGACTACTATAGAGATAGAAAAATTTCACTTTGACATAAGAAATACAAAATTTTACGAAAGCAACTAGCAACATAAAGAAATAGGCTTAATCTACACGGTAGGCTAAGGTGCAAAGGTGTAACGAAACATATAATATGGTGTAGAAAAAGAAAGGAATGGCTCAACAGGTTGTTCTAGGGGATTTTAATCTAAAAATGAGAGTAATAAAGGGTTAACGGATTTAACTAACCTGTGTGGTTAGTTATTTTTTACGAATGTAGGCTGTTTGGTTTTATCTAGAAAATTTATTAGGTGAACATGTTCTTCCATTAAATCCATAGTATAGTACTATTCTTGGCTTTTTGGTCTCAAGTGATATGTCAGGCAAGTTTATAGTCCATAATCATTGGCACTCTCATAATTTTGTGGTATTTTGGTAGAAAGTGGAAGGAAATAGGTTAATTCTCACAATTAAGGTTATAGTGCGCTAGGTAATGTAACTAGTGATTTTTACAAAAGTCATGCTAAATTTTTTTTAAATTTGGTCGTTTTTAAGCACTTTGCATGTTATTTTGTAAAAAGAAGACAAGTACGTTCTAATTCTCCATCCCCCCACTTAAATTATACAACGTCCTCGTTGTATAGATATAACAATTAAATAATAAGGGAAAATAGAATTAGAACGGAAAACTCCTTGATGTTTTGCTCGTGATAATTCTCCAAGATGAGTTCTTGAGCAAAAAGTGTGTTGACTAGCGCTTTAGAATGCCCGGATAAGTTCAACACATGTTTTTTTTAGAATATACCATGTCATAGTCTCAGCAAGGTCCTGCATAAAAGGTTAGAAGACGAGTGCAATTTCTATCTCGCTACAATGTTACAAGAAAACAATTAAACACACAACTGTACAAGGAGCAATACGTCGTATCCCAAACCCTAGGATACACCGTATGGTTCTTGTAAAAATAATTAAATATTGGAAATTAAGTATTAAGTTTTTAAAGCTGATAACGTCCAGACACGTCTATACGTCGTATCCAGAGGGGTTCAATACGCTGTATAGAGTGTCTGGGAAGACAGACTCGTGCAACAAACAATTAAAATGCGATAAACAATTAAAATCACCGGGTTGTCTCCCGGGAAGCACTTTTGTTTTAGCTTGTCTTTAAGTTCGACCTTTTTCTGTCGCAACACTTTTCCTTTTCAAGCAATGGTTTGGGGATCTCGAACCTGTAATCAATCAATGAGCCGTGTTGCTGAACTTACTGCCAGTCTTGATTCTATCACACACAAATAAACCGAGATCATATAATATATCAAAAGGAAATCGGTAATCAGAGTTTCATAAGTTTAATGTACAATATAAGTCCACAAAAGACAATAATCAAAGGGAGTAAAAAGTGTGCGTGAAGAACAATCCGGAGTATATGTTGGGTTTTTATACCCACGCATGATACGTCGTATAGGGAATTGTCAGATACGCCGTATCAGACATCAAATTGATACAGGGTATAGGTGTACCTAAATACGTCATATATATCCTTAGAGACCAACTATTCAAAGTTTTAGCAAAGGAAAACGTACCTTGGCCTCT
>BQNB010196855.1:0-11258 GCA_026074375.1 Tanacetum coccineum | reverse complement strand
ATCATAGTCGTCGATTATGTTGATTGAGTTTGAACCAATGTTGTAAGATAACAACATTTGTTTGTTATCCTCAACATTGAACTTTTTCCGTACGTAACGCACAAAGTTTGAGTAACTTATATTCTTTGGGAGTAATACACCACATTTGATTTCTTCAAAAACCAAAATAACCTTGATTTTTGAGGAAGAATGAGAGCTCATTAAGTTGTGTTTTACATGTAATGCCTATATCCAATGATCAAATGAAATACATATACAAATTTTTGCCATAAATACCCACACCTACTAGTCGCCCTATCTCCTTAACTACTAGTCGCCCTAGAATTTTTACTTTTCTCATAAACACATACAGCTACTAAACAACTAATTGTACTTTTATAAGTACAAATATTAATTGTAAAATTAAAAGTTTTATTTCTTTGTCAATGGTGTGTACCTGTAGAATATTTTTTTAGAACAGCACAGCAATAATATAAGCAAACACAATTAAAAAGAAAAGGAAAGAGTGATACAGGGTTTAAAGAAGCCAATCAAACCAACTAAAATTTAACATGGTGAAAAGAATCACAGCCTCATACATTTTTGTGAGATTAGGCGAGAAGCTTGCACGGTTTGCAAGTGAGAGAATGTCACTTATGCTGTTAATTTGGACATTACCGTTGAAGAAATATGCTAGGGGATTGTTTGGTTGGAAAATGCTAACATAACATAATTGTTTTAGCATACAAAATAATATGTCCTTGTTTTTTAAAGATGAACTAGCATAAAATACCACATGTTTTTAACTAGGACAACAAAATTATGAAACTGAAACTAAAAAATACTAATACCATCCACCACATTCATAAGACACCTTTTTATCCCCATAAGTCCATCAACCTTAGCCTGCACAATACAACATGGTTCAAATAATAAGTTTCAGAAAAAACAAGGTGTGACAAAACAAATTAACAAGGTTCATATTAAATGAAAATGATAAATTGTAGAACAAAAAACAACTTCTACATAAACTTACCATCATACAAACAATATGCTAAGAACATATAATATACTACATGATCTGGGTAAGGTAGAAGAATTAGTGATTCTTTATATGGTCCAATGTAGAAAGAACCAGCAACTCCTTGGATACTGAGGTTCTGAAATGATTATGTAACTAGATTGAAAACTTATACAAAATTAGCAAGTTGGTGGGCGCCTGGTACTTCAACAATTGGTAACGGTATTTCATCATTACGAAATCCAAGTAACTTAACATAACTAGGGGTGGGAATGGCAAAAAGTAAGGTAGACGATGTTACAGATGTAACATCAACCAATAAAGACCAACCACAAAAAAGATACAATTCTGTTTCATCTGTGCTTCCAGATACTATCAAAGAGTTTCCAAGACTTGAAATACACATTAGGACTGTTAGGTTGTCTCTAAAAATGCCATCTATGTCGTGGACTTGAAAAGAATAGGCAATTAAATCAAATGAAACAAGTAGGTGTTTTTTGAACATTACACCATCATCATTAACAGACCTTTCATGACCTGCCCAAAAGAGTAACCAACCTACAACCGCTTGCGATGACCGTTTGAATCTAATAGATTCTTTGGGCAAACGGTCATTCTCTAGTTGTTTCCAGTCCATAGAGCTTAAAGTAAAGACAGACACATACCAACTTCCCTGACCACTGCGGGGGTATGAAACCTTTATAATGGTTGGGTCTAAAGTATCTGGACGGAGACCAAAACCTAAAAGGATTTTATTAGTCTTTGGTCGACTAGTGAAGGCAGGGACTAAAATATTAATAGATCTTTTAATTGATGGGTTCCATAGAGTAGCCATGATACTAGGGGTACCATATGAAAAACACCATATCCCGTGACAAGTGCCGATTAGAAACAAATATGAATTACTAAGAGTTGTCACTAATGGGAAGTATGTTAGATTTTGATCAAGGGCTAACATGTAAGTTAGAAGAGCCTGATTATACCTTAAGATCATACAACAATCGTTACTGCTACGAACACCGTATGTATTGTGAAAGTTGATCAAGTCTATGCAAGACTTCCATTGTTTGGAAATAGTTCGAAATTGTATTAAAGACTTTACTGGAAGTCTATTCATGATATCCATTTGTATATCAAAGGGTATGAAGTCTGATATTTTTGAATCTTTTTTTATTAGTTAGCTAAAGGATGAATTTGGGCAAAGTATGTAGGTGTTTAGTGTGATTAGTGTTAGTGGAAAAGAAGATATAGCTTGAGCATTAATGACAATACACCTACTCAACTAAAGAACTATCTTTGGATTTACCTTAGTATACTTTTTTGGATAAAGGAGGATTTCTCCACCGGCAAATAATATTAATTCTAAAGAGAAGTTTGGTACAGACTCAATCAATGTTGCAAAAATCGCGAGTCGCTAGCCGAGCGGTTGACCACCCTGTAGCCTGTAATCGGTCTAGGGCGCGATTAATCAGTTTTGCAAATTTTATATATAAATTTCAAAGTTACTTGTAAATTCATGAGAAAAACTACACGACTCATGATTTAGAACTCGGTGCAGTGGTGTTCGCTCTCAAGATCTGGAGACATTAGTTATATGGAACTAAGTGTACGGTGTTCACCGATCACAAGAGTTTGCAACACATTTTAGATCAAAAAGAGTTGAACATGATGGTTAGAGCTGCTAAGTGATTACGATTGCGATATTCGTTATCACCCGGGGAAAGCAAATGTCGTTGCTGATGCTTTGAGCAGGAAAGAACGAGAAACACCGTTAAGGGTTCGAGCCTTAGTTATGACTATTAGCTTGAATCTTCCCAAACAGATCTTAAATGCTCAGACTGAAGCGCGAAAACCAGAGAACATTAAGAGTGAAGACGTTGGGAGAATGTTGATTGAAAATGATAAATTTCCAGAAGCGATTAGAGAACAAAAGTTGGAACCTCGTATGGATGGAACCCTATGCCCCAATGGCAGGAGTTGGTTACCTTGTTATAGCGAGTTGCGGACTGTGATCATGCACGAATCCCACAAATCAAAATACTCTATTCATCCGGGTTCCGACAAAATGTACCAAGACATGAAGAAGTTATATCAACATGAAAGCCGACATAGCCATTTATGTTAACAAGTGTTTGACATGTGCTAAGGTCAAGGCTGAACATCAAAGGCCATCAGGATTGTTCAAAGGGCATCGGGATTGTTGGTACAACCAAGTTTACGAATGGGAAGTGGGACAACATCACCATGTGATTTTGTCACACAGCTGTCTAGCACGTCTCAAGGCATATGACACAATTTGGGTGATCGTAGACCGACTCACTAAGTCTGTGATCTTCACACACCAATGAGGGAGACGATTTTATAATAAATCTCTGCAAGTTGTAACTAAGGAGGTGGTCACGGGACATGGAACTACCTGTCTCTCAATCATTGTGATCGCGACCGAGATTCGCATCAAATTTCTGGAGGTCACTTCAGATGCTTTGGTATAATTTTGGATATTGAGTACTGCGTACCATCCAACCAAACTGATGGGCAAAGCCGACTTGGAAGGTCCATTCAAACTCTCGTGGATATTGCTGCGTGCTTGTGCAATCGACTTTGGAAGGGTTGGGTTAACCACTTTGCATTGGTTCGAGTTCTCATATAACATAAGCTATCACGCTAGCATCAGGCCGCACCATTCGAAGACTTTATGGTCGAAAGCTGTCGTTCACTGTCTGTGGGACTGAAGTTGGAGAAGCTCAAATACTAGATCCAGAACTAATTCAAGAGACCCACTGATAAAATCATCCTGATCAAAGCAGAGAATGCAAATTGCTCGTTGATCGACAGAAGAGTTACGATGACTTGAAGCGTAAACCAATGGAATTCCAATCAGGGGATAAAGTTATGATTAAAGTACTCGCCTTTGTGATGGTGTAGTACATTTTGTCAAACGGGGAAGTTTACCCTATGTATGTTGACCTTTAGGTGATTAGAAAGGGATGGAGAAGTTGCTTACAAGATTGAACTTCCAGAAGAATTGAGCAGAGTCAATAATACATTTCATGTATCTAATCAGAAAAAGTGTCATGCCGGCGGAACCTTAGCCGTTCGTTTGGATGGACTTCATATGATGACAAGCTCATTTTGTTGAGAACCCATTAGAAATAGTAGGCCCGCATCTCCCCTCCCCCCTCCACCCCAACCTGAAGTTAAACGGTCTGAGACGAAGTTCGGATCCCATTAGTCAAAGTTCGATGGAACTCCAAGAGAGGTCCTGAGTTCACGTGGGAGCGTGAAGACCAGTTCAAAAAGAAATACCCACATCTCTTCATCAAGACCGCACCGTCGTCAAGTGCTGCATTGTAAGCCTTGAGGACAAGGCTCGTTTAACGGGGGAAGTCTATAACACCCTGTGTTTTCAAGTCATTGACGACGTCAACAAATCCGCAATGTACTTTTTGTAATGTACGTGTTCACTTTAAATCATAAGCGATAGGTTAAAATCGCGTACGCCAAAAATTAGCGTTCAATGTAAACGGGCATCAAACAATTAAATGTTTACATCAATCAAGGGTTATATAATTATTTTGAGAATAATTATTAACTTTGTTCATTTTATTTTTATCGGATACGTTAAGTGTATACGTTTCGCGATAAATTGCGTTTAGGCACTCCCGGAACCACCAAAACTTTTCTACGCTTCAACAAATACCCACTTTTATACCCAATACATAAAAATTACAAAATATATCATCTACATCTTATGTATTGCCGAAAATCTTGCAACTTGTACAAGTATTATAACAAAACTTATCCACTTTGGTCATTATATTGCACCTTACTTCCTTTAATGACACCTCACTCTTCGCTTAATTTGACTAAAGGACCATACAATAGCCATTACCTAAACCAATGGACTCCTTTGAAACCATGCTTGGTTCTTAGACTAGAATTACTTCATATTTATATGCATTGCTTGCTAAGATAAACTAATTCTACTTTGCACTTGGTTAAAAATCAAAATATAACTACCTTTTTGGCCTACCCTATTTGCTACGGCAAGAACCAAGCCCCAACCCAAAAACCCCTAAATCAATTTGGTTATACAACCCATACACTCCTATACACATCCATTCTAAGGTATTCTAAGGTGATCCCAAGCATTGGCTAACCTTTTCCAAGTGTTAATCAAGAAAAGGAAGCTAGGGTTTTCTTTGTGTAAGCTTGGATTTTGTGGCTAAACAAGGGTTTAGCACTTTATCATCATCATCATCTCACATCTTAAGGTCCACTTGAACTCTTTATGTTCTTACAACTTTCATTTATATGCGTATGATAATTCTTTATAGCTTAAATCACAATTTTGGATTTTATAATGAAAATGAAGATGTCTACTTGATATGATCATACTGGATTACTTTTTACTATATGTCTGTGTTATTACATTATCATGTTAAATGATGATAAAATAATTGCATCATGTTGTTTTTACTGTAAACATAATCATGGTTTAATTAGGGTTTTAATGGTTTTATTAATATGTTTCAGTCTAAAGAACTACTTATGACAAGTTAAGGTTAATTATGGACCTATGAGTAAGGCGTATGTTATGGTTCTAATATATGGAATGTATATATAATATATATGAAATATAAGACATATGGTGGGTTTACAAAAGTGGAAAAAATTATGAAACAATAGATATATATGGACTTAACAAACTAGCATAAACATTCTGTCATATCGACATTTAACATATCCGTTTATATTTTTATAAGTTAATTACATTCACGACGTTCCGAAAAAGGTAAGAACTTGATTTAACGGATTAATAACGAAAAAGTTACGTTAAAAACGAGTTATACGTTAATAAATGAAGTCGTAAAAGAATTTTTATAAAAACTTTAAACAGCAAGTGTTGATATTTTTAATAAATAATACACATTTTTAGGATTCCAAAATGATAAGAAGTCGAATCTTTTCTTCAAATTATAACGAACGAGTTTGAATTTCGCGAGTTTACGACGATTAATACTTTTATAAAACTATTTTTATAAAGTTACTATTCATGACAGAAAGTTATATTTTTGTAAACCTCATAAATTTATAGAACTTTCAAATACGAGAACGTCCTCGAAAGAATCGTTAAAAACGGAGCTATAACGAATAAAATACGACATTTACGGGTTTTTCAACGACGATTTACAGATTTTTATAAAAACTCACGTATGATGTGAACTGTAAAAGTTTACTGTTCACCAGTGGTCAAAAATATCGAAAAAATGTCTATCATGATATCTCGTTCTTAATACGAAAGATGGGCATAGAAACGCGAGAATGGGTTTAATAACGCGAAAGTTATTGCCAGTTTTGCATAAAAACGGTACTTATAAACGTTTACAATTCATATAAGCAATTTTACCAAATATTAGTTGGTGATTGAGCTCATATAGAATATTATGTGGTTATCAAGTACTATATTACTAGGGAGTTTTCATAATGAGGCCTCTTAGGATGGTCGTATCGACGGAGTGTAGGATTTACGATTTAAATGTGTCCGAAAACCTCCTCCGTTCGTTCATGGTATGACTCTTTTAAATTTTGATTGCCCGAACGTAGTCGATATAATTTAGGATTAAATTCATGTTATCATTAAAGTACTCAGTACTTATACGACTATGATAATTTAGGTGCATTTGATCTTTTACGTGGACGCAATTATCTGC
The DNA here is from genome assembly GCA_026074375.1 of Tanacetum coccineum. NCBI lineage: Eukaryota > Viridiplantae > Streptophyta > Magnoliopsida > Asterales > Asteraceae > Tanacetum > Tanacetum coccineum. The sequence goes on along the minus strand of BQNB010196855.1, from coordinate 4,544 downwards.
GACAATTTGATATTCATTACTCAAGGTGAGTTCATTGACCCACGTTTTACATGCTTTTGTTTTACAAGTTTTTCGGGGTGAAAAACATGCGATTTTTACAACTGGACCACAAGTTGGTTTATGTTTCATAATTTGATTACATTTTGCCTAAGTATCGATAAACCCCAATCTGAGCCCCATTATCATGACTGTTAATTACCGAGCGGAAATATTATAAATAGATCTATTGGGTTGAAACCCCGTTGGGTGATTTAGACCTATCACTAGCGAACGCAACGTATACACCTCTGAGCCGAATATAGGATCTCGGCGCTGCGCCGCGCGCGTTAGTACCACATCCATCATCGGGCAACACGGCCAATTAAGTTAGAATCACCCTCTATCATGCCGTCAAGCCATACAGTGTCTTGAGCTCCTTACGAGCATACGTAATTCCTATTTATTATGACTAATCTGCATTCGCTTGCTTCTATCCTAAAATTGCGGTGATATTTGTGTGTCCTACACGTATACTGATCTCTTATCAACAAAACCACCCCTCTCGGTATTTCACACTAACTACATTATTCGCTCCGCGAAGCCTAGCGTAACTGCAATGGTGTAGTCTTATCACTCTAATTTCAAGTGTAGAGTGATTCATAGGTTTTTAATTCTTTCAAAGAATTATAAAGGACAAGACACTAGTAGAACATACTTCCGCGACCCCACCAGCCCGCCTAAATATGGACCAGACTCCCTCATGTCTGGCCCTCCGCAGTATGATCGGAACTTTGGCATGTACACTCCTGCATTCTACTGTGATTTGGATGTCTTGCATTAAAGATTTTGTCGCATTTCATTTTGTTATCTGTTATGGGCTGAAAATCTTTGTATTTTGATCAAGTGAACAAGTTAAGCTTCGGGCTTATGTAACAATTACTTTGTTAAATCCAATGTATCGTTTTCAAACGACTTTTTGGTCGTTCTATATATATCTTGTGTGATTGATCTATGAAGTAACACGCCCCGGACCCATATTCCGCTGCGACCCAATTTGGGGGTGTTACAATGAATATTATCGTTTACATTGACTGAAAATAACGGTGATGAGACACATGTCATAATCCAATCCACCATCTTCTCATGAAAACCAAAACATTGAAGAGCCTTTTGAAGAAAACTTCAATCAACTGTGTCGTACGCTTTTTGAATATCGACCTTGAAAGCACACCGAGCAGCTCCCCTGTTTAGGTGATACCCCGTCATTAACTCTTGAGTAAGTAATATATTATCATAAATACATCTACCCGAAAGAAAAGCAAATTGGTTTTGATCGATGATACCAGCTAAACCACCTTTCATACGATTAGAAATAATTTTGCTAATACATTTGTATATCACGTTGGAACATGATATAGGTCTGTAATCTGTCACTTTTTGAGGAGTTGACATTTTTGGTATGAGAGATATAGTAGTGTTATTAATCTCTTTGAGAATTCTACCATTACCAAAAAAATCTTTGACAACTTTACAAACATCAGGACCCACAATAGACCATGATGCCTTGAAAAACTTAGAAGAATACCCATCTGGGCCAGGAACACTATCATTGTCTATACTAAACATTGCTCTCTTGATTTCTTCATCTTCCACTGACCGAACCATATGGTTGGATTGTTCACTTGTGATTTTCTTAGTGAATAAGCTTTCAGGACTCTGAATCTCTTGAGTCTCACTTGAGACCCCCAAAAATTGATGGAAGTGGTTGACGAACTGGGTAGCAACATCCTCGCCTTCAAAATAATTTCTAGAGGTGTCACGAATAGCTTCAATGCGGTTGTAATGATTTCTCCCTTTGACAACTTTGTGGAAATAACTTGTATTACCATCGCCTTCTCTAAGCCACTTAATTTTAGATTTTTGTTTTAAAAACCTTTCTTCGTCCAAGACAGCATCATTAAATGCTTTAAGGTAGTGGCTTTCTTCCACTCTGAGCTCCGTATTCGTTGGATCTTTGTCAAGGGATGTTTGGATTTCCTCAAGCTCTTCTCTAAGTTTAACTACCTTGTCGAATAGGTTGCCTTAAAGTTTCAAAAGCTTCTTGGTTGGGCCTTTTAAGGCCCTTAACTTTGTGATAAGTTTAAACATATTGTCTCCTTCGAGGTCTATATTCCAGATCTTCTCCACTAGCGGGAGAAAGTCCGTTTTATAGGTAACTAAATTAGGAAATTTAAACGGCTTTGGTTTTTCACGATTCATCATCGGAAATTTCAACACTGAAGGGTTATGGTCTGATATCCTGTAAGGTTGGAAAGAGGCAAATGATCTTGGAAAACTAGCCATAAAAGCTGTATTACCCATGATGAGATCTAATTTCTTTAAAGTACCCATCTCACCGTTCGGTCTTTGGTTCCAAGTATAATGCAGACCAGTTTGATTAAGATCACTCAATTCTATCTCTTCCATGCAATCTTTGAAATCACCCATTTCACAAGTAATACTCGAAGTACCACTAGAGTTTTCTTCGATGTTGAGAGCAACATTAAAGTCTCCAAGCAGCACCCAAGGCTTACCTGCCACTACACGGTTATGCAAACCCAATTCAGACCAAAGCTCCTGATTTGTAGAATCTAACACACGTAAAAATATAATATATAATTCTATGAAAAATTACCAATTTACCCTTGAGGACAAAGGTAAAAAGGAAATTCTTCAAAATATATATAATATAATACGTATATTAACCGGTAAGTGAATACCGGGTCGTATCCCGAAGAAATGTGAATTGATACCCTCGATTCAGTTTGGACAATGTTATGAATGATTTTCAACTTTTTGATTGATTATCTATGACTAAAAACAATTAAGACAATTAAATGCAAGAAAAATAACTAAACACGCGGACGAAAAACGGAAATGACAAATTAAACCCTAATTAGCACCTTACCCTAAAATTTGAATTAATAATCTAATTCTATGAGTAAAAATAAAGGTATTTGCAAAATTTGAAAACTTAACGATAAAATTTGAAAGAAATCACAAAAACGAATAACGGGAATTGAAAACCGAGCCCTAAAAGCTAAAATGCTCAAAAATAAACCTATGAGAGTCAAACTAATTTTCCTACGAACTTTATGACAAAAGAAAATTTTCTAAAAAAATTATATTTTTTTGATTATTTTTCTATTGTTTATGTTTTTTTAAAGTTTTTAATGAAAATAAATGATTAAAAATACTAAATGAACTATAAAAATTCTAGAAAAATTACAGGAAATAGCTTAAACTATTTAAATCCTAGGAAAAATAAACCCGAGATCACAGCTTATTAAATAGGCTGTGAAATAAGTTGTAGCAGCTTATCTAACTATTAAGGGAAAAACGAGTATAAAGATTTAATAGTGTGAGAGTCTAACAGAAAAGACCCAATGGCACAGCGGTAGGGAGTGGTGTGTGTGTTTATAAAAGGGTTGAGGTGTTGAGGTCGGGGGTTCGAGTCTTGCTCACCCCCGACTTCCACTTCCCTTTTTTTTTTATAAAAAACTTAAAAAAGAAAAGTTGTAGATTGAGCTTTTTTTTAAGGAAAATTTACAAGTCACTATAGCTCAATTTCAATAAACTCACAATCTGCTATTTAGAAGTTGTTTACAAGTAAGTCGGGTTTAAAAGACCAAAAAGTAGTTTTCATTTCAAAACATGCTTGCACCTACTCATTATAAGCTCAAATTTAAAAATAAAAGCTGTCCTAATTAGCTTATGATACCTAGAAGCTAAGACTAATAAGCTAACTTAACTAATATTACTTAAGGCTATCTGAATTTGAAGATTAAAATGGCTAACTCAGAAATGAACTCTTAAAGCTCAAAAATAAGATAAGCTAAAATGCACATTAAGCTAAAACAGAAACTGAGCTTTTAAACCAATTCACTACCTTTCCTTTTTAAAAACTATTTATTGATTCAAATCATAAAAACAAGTACTAAAAGCTAGAAATCAAAATTTAAAAGCTAACTAAGAGTTACTACTGGTTTTGGCTTTTTGAGGTTTTATATGAAATTCTAAAGCTAAATTACTCTATGAAATAAGCTAAGATATGAAAAACAAGCTTAAATCTAACATTACTTATATGTTAACTAAAAGCTAATTGAATTTTAGATCTTAAATCCTACAAACACTAGTCTAACTGAAGATAAAAAGTCAGCAGTAGTAACTGATGTTACTACTGCTGATGCAATTGACAAAGGCACAAATCAAGTATGCAGGTTACCTAATTGGTAAATCCTGTACTAGTTACACTCAAAGAGTGTAAATGAATACCTAGCAAACAAAATCCAAGCCTAGGAAGGCTTGGATCAAATTTTATCAATCAAAGAAAAGAGGGAAAACTCCCCTGGTGCAGGTAAGTAGAAAGAGCTTAAACTTTTTACCTTTTTAAAATCTAACTTAAGAACACAACTAAACTATTCATTTTAAACTAAATCAAAACTATATCAAAAGCTTTTATCAAATCCCTTTGACTATTTGAGGTCAAACTGTTCTAATCCAAACACCCCTTTAACATTTGACAG
>BQNB010196846.1:0-11259 GCA_026074375.1 Tanacetum coccineum | reverse complement strand
AATGTCTCCAACTTTGTTTCAGTGAAGCTTTCCGGTCATAGCAACTACCATATATGGAAGGCTCAGATGCTATCACTCCTGCATAAACTAATGATCCGTGACATTGTTGAAAACCGTCAAAATTGGTTGAAGTCTAAGAGCGAAGATTTCGTCAAAATATACGATATCCTTCTCAGAGGATGGATTTTGGGTTCGCTAAACGAAGAATTACTCAAACATTTTGATTACTCGGCTTGCGCACAATGTATTTGGGAGACACTAGAAGTTGAATATTCTTATCGTGGGTATCCAGAAGGTACAACTCCATTACACATCACATATTTGGTTTCCAATTCTTTTTTTAATATTAGGTTAGGTCATGTCATATGAGCAAATTTATAAACTCTTTTTCAATCTCTAATGGAAATTAATTTAATTAATCAATTAGACACCAATAATTGACAACATAGCTTTTAACTTACGTTCTTGAGTTTGTGTCCCCAAGGAAAATAAAGAAAATCAAAGGAAACAGAAAATTATTGTGTTATGGAGATTTTCTAAAAAAAAAAAGGGAAAAGATTGGAAAATTAATAGGGTTTTTCCTCTAAAAGTTTTTGCCATATATGGGCTGATAATTGGATGGAAGTAAAATTTACACATAAACTATTTGTTGCTCCATCCGTCTCAAAATTATTGTCTACTATTCCGTGTCTCAAATTAATTGTCTATTTCCAAAAATAAATAAGAATTTTAGTTTGAGTTTACCATATTACCTCATTTGAGGTTATTATTACAAAAATTAAAAATGTTTAAAATTAATTAGTTAAGAGTAAAATTGTTATTCCGCAAAAAATAAGAAAAAGAAAGCTGTAATGACGATATTTTTTTAAACGGTGTGTTATTTGTCTTTATATAATGATTTTAGGACGGAGGTAGTATAAATTACCAATATAACCTTCGGTATTTTATAATATCTTATATTATATATATCTTTTTATGTTTAGAATAACAAATAACATAACTATTTTTATTTTCCTTTTTTCTTTCTTTTCTTTCCAACCCGCGAACACTTGCTTTATTTATTTTCCTTCCAACTCGAGATTATGAAATAAGTGCAAATTACTTTTCTTTCCACTTCTCTTCTTTACTCTTCTTTACCCATCATTTCTATTCCGATAAAATAAATACTCAAAAAACACAACGTTAGAGTTTGGTTCAACAAAGATAAAAAAAATCAAATTGTATAATCTAGCCGCTGATGTTTTAATCAAAATTGAAAAACCCACTTACATCTAGCCACTAATTACACCAGCATGTGTTACTTTTCAAATGACCATTTTTGAAGGCTATATTGTCCGCTCTTTATGTAAATTTGATTATTTAGATTGTTTTTTTTCTTTTAAAAACCATCTTCTGAAAACCTGTTAATAATATCAAAAAGTTTAAGTAGGCATCCAGTTTAAGACAAAAGAATATCTATCCATATATAATGCATATAATACACATTGCACCCTCTTTCCTCGTTAATGCACAGCTTAATTTTAAGAAATACAATTTATAAATATTATAATACAATTCTTAAATATACAAAACTTAATTTTATATAATACAACTTATAAAGGTTGTGATACAAACCTTTCGTCTATTAAATATCTCTTAGACATTAAATTTAAGCAATGCACATGATAAAACATATGGTACAAGTTGGGAGATGATATGCACACCACATAAAGTACTTTACACACCACAAAATTACATGTGTAATGCATGTATACAACAATACATATGCATTTTTATGGTGTGCAAATCACTTTATGTAATGTGTATATCACCTCCCTACAAGTATAAACTAATTAAACACGCTAATTAATATTATTTTTGAAACCCCGAAATTGAAAAATACATATTATACAAACTAATGAAACACACAAACTTTCATACAATTTATATGCTAAATTCGTCGTTCATATGGTTTTGAAAATCGGACCGGACCAACCGGTTCATCTGGAAACGGTGTCGCCACCGGTTCGGCTAGCTAATAAAAGCCATCTAAAAAGGAACGTAGGGGAACGGTCGGAACCAGAAGAACGAGTGAATCAGTTGGACTCGGATCATTTTCTTTTTGTTTTTTTTCCGGTTAATCAATCCGTTAATGTTATTTTGTTTGCGCTTGAACTTTAATCACAGGGTATCGGCCGCTGCAACATGCGGGTACCCTGCTAGTATAAATTAATTTAGAAGAGGTTGTGGACCTCTTCAGTCTTCAACAAGGTTTAATGTAATGTATGTTTGACTTCACCAGCAAGGGTCCTTATAAAGGTACGAGCAGAAGACTACGACAATGATGCACCACTAGGTAAGTTACGTGATGCTACTCGCGAGGGGAATTGGTGGAGAGCACAATCCATTCTAAGAAGAAACAGATATGAAATCACAATAAAGATAAACAATGTTGGTGAAACAATGCTTCACTTAGCGGTTGGAGAAGGCAAGAATTATTTCGTTCAAAAGTTGCTCAACTCTATACAAAATGAAGAACTGTTAGAAGAGAAAAATAATAAGGGTCAAACAGCCCTTCATATTGCGGCACTCGTTGGCAACACATACGCTGCAGAACTCTTGGTTAAGAAGAGGGTTAATCTGTTGTATGTTAGGGATAATTTAGGAAAAGTACCATTGCTCATTGCTTATACAACTGATCACATCAGCACATTTGCATATTTGTTTGAAGCCACTAAGACTGCGGACGAGTTACTTTCTAAATACCAGGATTCACTTGAAGAGTTCATAATTCGTCTCGTTTACAGGAAAGAATACGGTGAGTCCGTGATTACTTAGTACAGTATATCCTAAAAATGTATTTAGTATTTAATTATTTATGACAATAACTAAATTACGAGATTCATATACTTAATCAATCTCTTGCAGTTTTAGCATTCAAGTTGTACAAATTGCATCTCAAACATCTCAAGAGTACGGAAAAACCGACCGATAAGGTATTGATGTCAATAACACGAAACTTTCCAAGTGACTTTGGCTTTTGGGAAGCATTGATTTATCCATGTGAGTCTCTATTCTTTCTTTCTTTCTTTTTTTGTTTCATAAATGGGAAGAAAAATGTAAATGGTATATACACACTACACTGCTATAGATTGATCTATATATATGATTCAGTAGGCCAAAATAGTGAATTTGGTTAAGCAATCGATAGGTCTAACCTTTCAGATTTTAAACATTGCTTCTTATGTAAATAAAGTGAAACTTCATAATTCATATAAGGCAGGACGATACATTTAGACACATGTATTCCTCTAGAGATGCTTATATTACCATATATATCTTTGCAGCTTGGGAGAATGCCGGTCAAAAAATAGTCGAGAGAAGTTCTTTGCTATTCTATTCATTTGAATATTTGTATGCAAGGGCCGAACACACCTTATGGAGGATGAAAAGGTTTAAGAACAACTCTTACAGTTGGTTGTTGCCAGAAATTGTCATGCTATTACTTGGTGAGCTCCTAATAGCCATAGATAAAACTTGGCGATAAGTCTATACATTTAAAAGAATAAACTTCACAAATAGACAACAAATATACACTTTTCGTGTTGAGGCAAGATTACTTGCATTTCTACCAAATTTACCAACCACCTTAACATTTGATTGCTGATGGTATCATTTGCTGATAATATTTGAAAGTTGATTTCTATTTGTGCCTTTTTCCCTATTTGAAACTAGTTCGCATAACACCTAATCAACCTTCTTCCGCTTGTGAATGCAGTCCCAATAGCTGTACTTTATCCACTATATCAGTTGATTCTTCTCTTCATTTTGGTGCTTCTTTTACCATTCTATATGTTGTATTCCCTCGTGTGGAAGGTTTTAGCAACTGTAGGTAAGTGATCTATAATTTATTCAGGACCTGCACTATCAATCAGTTTTGAAATGGAAACCCAAGGAATTTCCACCAATTATTCAATGATTAATGTAAAAGTTAAAATTTTATAAATTTCAGTGGTGCATTTGAAGGATATAGAGAAGAGAAAGAAGGAATACGAAGAAGCTAATTTTTTTTTACATAATACCGTCCGCCACATGGACTCCTGCAATTTAGACAACAGTCTCTTTTACAAGTTTATAGCTTTGGAGGCTGTACGTCTAGATGTGTACGAGGTTCTGCGTCTAATTATAAGTCATTTTAATCAAACAATAGAGTACACCAATGAAAAGCATAACATTATTCAGTTAGCAATAATACACCGTTCAGAAAAAGTATACAACCATATAATCTATCCATTAATCAAACAAAAAGAATCTCATAGAGTATTGAAGGATTATTCCGGTAACAATCTCTTGCATTTGGTCGGAAGATTGGCACCTTCAAATGTACTTAGTTGTACAACAGGTGCAGCACTTCAATTCCAACGAGAGCTGCAATGGCGTGAGGTACTTCACATATAAGTTAATATATAATCATAGTGTTCTATGCTATATAGTTGCATAAAGGATAACTAGTTTAAATTGTACAGGAAGTGGAGAAATTTATGGAACCTGTGCAACTTACCGATTTTAATATTGATAACGAGACACCAAAAATGGTGTTTACAAGGGAACACGCAAATTTAGTGAAGGAGGGCGAAAAGTGGATGAAAGCAACGGCTGAATCTTGCAGCATCACTGCTGCACTAATTGTCACGATCGTATTTGCGGCAGCAATTACTGTTAGTTTATGGACGTAAAAATAATAGTTGTGTGTTAGGATCGAACTCAAGATCACGGGATTGCACTCACTACAAGTTAACGATTAATAAATATAATTTATTTATTGATTTTACACGTAAATAGTTAATGATCGTTAAGTGTTTAATGGAAATGACTCACGACTAAACAAGAAGGACTAAAAGAGAAATTGGAGATCAATGGAATTATAGAGTTTGTGTTGAAATAGGATTAGCTTCAATGTTAAGGCTTATCCTAATAGAACTCAAACACTAATATTTACCCTATAAATACCAAAGGGTTTTTCAAGGGTAAATACACTTGTAAAAGCCAAAAATCACTTCTCTTTTGTCTTCAATATATTCGGCTGAATAGTATTAACATACTAACCCGAATTAATTTCTTGTTTACCGGTTTACGTGATTAACGAGCTAGTTCTTGGTTAACTTGGTAATAGCGTGTGTACAAGACGGTGATTCAATCTTCCTTTAGATTGTTCTTGGAGTTTATTGATTCTTGTTCTTGCTAGAATCAAAAGGTATGTAACCCTAATCTTGGTTAATTATTTATGCATGTTAATTGATCCTAATTGCTTCCGCTATATTTATACTTTGATGTTATAATTATAAATTGTTATGAATGTATAATTCCATCAGTGGCATCTCGAGCCAAATTTTTAACATGTTAATAATTACCAAATTATAATGATTTATGGTTTATATTTAATTTTTTTGGATCGGAAATTTTTTTTTAATACACGGTTTGCTGAAAAGGATTTTTTGCTCAGTTTACCTAGGCGATTGCTTATTGCCCTTTGCTTATTATTCCTCTCTACAAGTGCAATGATGTTGGCCTTTAGTGCAATCTTGTTCTTAGTTTTCTGTGATCAAAGACCATGGATGCTGGCACCAATAGGAGTATTTACATGCATGCCGATTGCAGCTATTGTTTCTCTACAACTTCCCCTAGTGATAGATTTGTACCGATCAACATATTCCTCCATGTTTGGTAAACAAAAGTTACATTATTCACTATTGTAAATGTAACTCAATGTTCAATATCATATGGTCTATCTTGCGATTGGCTTTAAAACATTAGAATTCTGTTTAAATTGATTTTACCCCCTCTGATAGAATAACATTGTCAAATTTGAAAAGAAATAACTAACGGAGTAGAATTGTGTTAAGAATAGCATTATGATGCTAATATGTATTAGATGAGAATAAATTAGTTGGCCCAAGTCTGGTGTGGGCTTTGGGTCAGTTAGGGTTATGTTTATGAGACTAATTTATTCTCATGATAATGAGTACATGAATGGCGCGTGTGAAAACTGTGGATATGCGTGTGAAAACTGTGGATATATGACACATACAATAAAAACCTTTTTGGAGAGGCCTCACAAGGTTGGAGCAAAATGGACCGGTGAAAACATTGCGTCTGATGATAAGATTAAATCTATTGTATTGATTATGATGGGAAAAGGGTTAGGTAAGGCTGTCAAACTCGTGAGTTTACACGTAATATCGTACGATCTTACGTGCCCACCTGATAAAATCGTATAGAATCGTGTCACACCCCTCAAAATATCAGAGTATAATGGTAGCCGAGGGCGTGTGACTTCATGATTATCATACTTCTAAGCAATACAGAACGACCTCTATATGAGACATTTTAAGAAAAATGGATCACTTGAATTAGGAAATAATAAATCGTTTAAACATTCAGCGGAAGCATAAAATAGACAATACGACATTGTTTTAAATACTACAAGTGATCTTCAGATAACGGGAAAATGACTGCAATGCATGAGACTTCATATAGCATCTTCGTTCTTAACACCTGAGAAAACATTGCTAAAGTGTCAACATAAAGTTGGTGAGTTCATAGGTTTGTTTAAGCAGAAAATGTAGTGTTTTATGAATCACAAGATTTCGTCCACATATGACAATATAACAGATACAAAGTCATATAAATTGCATTACTACTGTCTAAGCTCATGACACCGAAACATTAACATATACCAACAATGAATGAATGCCCTTGCAGGTGTCTAACTCGGGACACCCGTAATCTGACTCAAATGAAACTGTGCTTGCTTGACTAATGCATACCAGAGACAAACAGGGACATCAATCCCGATAGATCATCCATACATAACGCGCTCACTTAACCAGCCCTAATTAAGTCAAGAAATTGACGGAGTTCATAAATTCATGGGCAGAGGGGGGGAGAAAAAGGGTGTGTGGTGCAAAAAGCAAACTTGGGTTAAATAGGACTAAGACCAATCAGTAAAGGCGTGGTAATTGAACTTGTATTCACGGACGTTTTGAAATAAGCAATGTTCTCACCCCAAAAGATGACTTAAAACAGTAGAATAGGGGCTATGAAAACTCACCTTGTCGATTAATCGCCTGGATTGATAATGGATCAATGTACGGGTCAAATAGAGATTCAAGTCAAACGAGCGCTAAGAACTTATTACAAATCTGAGTTTACATTCTAAAACGTTGATGTATGCAATGAATTATGCAGAGGTCACAAGTCATAGGTCGTTATTAGGATCTAACGTTTTTATGTATTCCAAAAGTGTTATTAAACCGTGGCTCAAGGATGACTTTACAAATAAAGTATCCTATACTTAATATTATAATGTGTCACACTTAATTTTGAGCCGCGTCGTTCGTAGTGATTTAAGATCTAAGAGAGAGATTAAAGCCCATTATTTGTAATTTACTAGGATTAGTAAATAAGTTGCATGATATTATTACAACGAAGTCAATAACTAATTGTTTAATTAACATGTTTATCTATACGGCTCGCTCAACTCGTATTAACGATATTCTTATCAGAAATACACATTTTATAATCACATTGACTTTCCAAATAAAGAATTATATACACAATATATTAACTTATGATTTTATACACTCTTTTATTATTATGACTTTCCGCGGTGTTTAAACCACGAACAAGCTTTAAAATATTATTAACGTAAATAAGTTTTATAAACCGCGTTAAATTTTGTTTAGAGTGCGCGGAGCGTAAACTTGGTTTCGTTGTCACTATATTTAAACCATCGAAGACTATTATTAATTTCTTACTAATCGGGATACAATATTGGATCGTTAAAGAGTTAACCCATATCGCTTACCTTTGATGACCGCGGAAATCTTGCACGTTCCCTACTTCTTTACGTATGAAAGTTACCTTTTAAGGGTACATGCAAGTTGCTATAATGTCATATCTATATATATATCTTTATATAATATACCCACATGGCCATTTCTGAGTGTTGAGATGTAGCGAGAGAGACGACCACATTGGCTACTGATTAGGACTTTCTTTTTCTTCATGGCATTCTGACACGCAGCCCAACAAGACAAACCACAGTTGCGGGTCGTTATCTGCTTCCACCACACACTTTGTTCATTATCAGCGTACGTGTTCTTATTTTTACTCAATATTATGTCACAACGCGCATGCATGTATAGGCACATTTCCAAGGAACCACGCGATAGCTCTATTCTTCAATAATGTTCACGTTATGGCTGATATGTAAGAGGTCCGTAACTAAGCGTTGTGGTAGTCATTAGCAGCTTAAACCGGTCATGACAGTTCTGCAGCAGTCTAAGCGGAAAAAAACTTCATGATTTTCGACACAATGGTGGACAAGCAGCCTGTCATAGTGAAATCACAAGAGAACCGAAGCATTGGGTACCAACAACAACTGACAGTAGCTGCGGTACTGAATAAGGGTAGGTGGCTGATGACTAAGTGCGTGAAACAATAAGGGGGTCACAGGACATAAAGAAGGCGGGCACGAAACAACAATGGATAGAAGCTAGGCTTACTATACGACTGTCAAGTGCATGATACGAGGACTCAGACGTAAACTGCAACGAGCATGATTGTACGGCTCAGACTTTCATATAGAAGGTTGTGACACCCGTGTTCCAACAATGCAGCCCATGGCGCCCTTGTGGCTCTCATGAGCCAACTAGAATGAACGTCCAAAAAGAGTGGATGAACCACACAGGTCAGACCTCATAAACTCGCTTATGAAGGTAGCGAGTGAGAGCGTCGTACCCTTGTACTCACAAAATAAAAACGCCTCATTCGTAACCAACGGGGGGCGCTTCAAGTCATTGGGAGGGTTATTGTAATTTTTCCTAGGTTCGTTACATTGTTTATCTTGTTTACTAGTTTTCCACACGTCGTTATTTTATGTAATGTACGACCACATTCTTTTCATGTTTGATTTCATGCGAACCTTGTGGGAAGGAAGAGACGAGGGACGAAAGGATAGAAAAAAGGCAGGGAAATAATGCATGGGTTCATACCATGCACAGTCGTGCAATTCACGTCGTAAAGGTTCGAGGTTTTTAGTAAACTACGATGCACAAAATAGACGCGGACAAATGAAACGGTTTAAGTTTACGAGAACAACTTAAAAGAAAGCGAGAAAGGGGGAGGAGTAACCGAGGTACCGAGCTAGGTCTTGACACAAGATGGTTGAGGAAGAAAATATGGTAAGTAAGATTTGAACTTGGTTTGCTACTGGGGGGGGTCTTCTAAACCACACCAACTTGAGAGCTCATGCACTCACGAAACTTGATCTTGGGCGCGCGGAATAATTTGCTTAGTGTTTTGTCGAATTATTTGATAGTGGAGCAATACATTTGCTCATGAAATGTTCCTGATTTAGACTCGCATCATTTGGCTTATTTACTGATATATTACATGTTGAATGTATACAAAATCACATTTGTTAGTCACCAGGGTGAAGATTCAAAGAGACAGTTGAGTCGAAGAGAAATTTCTTTTTATAATACTGTTAAGGCATCTCTACTATCCTTATCCATTTGAAATTGGTATCAGGTAATACGAGGCAAATTATAGAATCATGCTATTTCTGGGTTCAAGAAGGCAATTTGATATCAGGTGTTGTAAGGCGCGAATCATGTGATAGAGATAATTCAAATTAAGAAATTGTAGGGGTAGTTTGTAAAGGTGGTGATGATGGATGTTTCTTCATTATTGTATATGCTTTCTATATGTTTTCATAGTACGAAACAGATGTTGTGCACTCATATGTGTATATAGTAGAGGTGGGTTGTTTCATTTATGCTCTTATATTTGTACAAAATATTTAATACTTTGGTTGGGATTCAGTCAAGAGTACGACAGTGTTCATAAATTGTGAATTGTATGTGGTTTTTTGTAAATGTGCTACAAGTAAAGAGGCGGGGTCTTTCACAAAAGTGAGATAAATAATCGTTACGCGTTCTAAAATATCCTTTTAGACATAGAAGTAAAAAAGGTGATAGGCGTGCAAAATCAATACACTTCCCAGGACGGACAAACGAGTAATAGCAATGCGATCATAGGGGCGAGGGCGAAGGACTCCTTGTTAGAAATTAACAGGTAATTTTGCACACTTTCAGTAGGCGCGATGGACTTTTACTTCAGACGAAAAGAGAATAAACAGAAAAAAAGGAAATATAAATAAAAAGTAGGATTAACGATAAATAGAAATAAAAAAAAGAGAAGGGAATGGTAAGAAAAAGAAAAGAGTGGGGGGGGGTGGGTTTGGGGGGGGGGTGCTAGATTTTTCTTACAGGATGCCACAAATCGCATCAGAGGTAGGATCGTAAATAGGATCGTAAACTCGCACGTAAGATCGTAAGATCGCGTGTCGATACGAGTTTACCAAATTACCAAGTTACTAACTTACATACTTACTAGCCCATTACTTTTTTTAGGCCCAAAAAAGAACAATACGAGTCCGCTGATCTCAGTAACAAGTATTGACGTTTCATTTCTAGATTTTCTAATCAATAAACCTAATTATCTACTTTCCCCAAATTAAAATTACATGAAACAAATTAGGGTTCTTCTTCTCATGTTCTAGTTACATGAAGCAAAAAGTTTCTTACAGGTAATTGCTGTTTTTTCTTTTACCTTTTTCATAGTTGTAACTATTAACCTGTAAGTTTTAATTTAGATAGCTTAATTGTTGTGATGCTAGTGATGCACTTTGTTTTGAGACGTTTATTACGCATGTTATGTAATTTTATTCCGCTAAATCGTGAATGTGACGATTGAAACTTGACTTTTTTGTGTTTTACTTTTACTTTGGTATTTTAAATTTGAACTTTGACATTTTCAAGAGAATATTATATATATTTATCTTTGATGATGAGTAGAAATAAAAATAGTTTGACTCGTTTATTTGTTGCTTACAGAACATGATAAATTGGTAGGATCTTACGATCTCGATCCGATCTTACGATCTTGATCTTGCAAAGACAAAAACAATCTCAAGTGGGATCGCGATCTTGACAGCCTTGGGTGGAATGGTTATGATGCAGCTAAAGTTGACGAGAGTTACAGATGGATTTTGCTAAAGTTTAGAAATGTCTGCGTACTACTGGCGGTGGGTCTACTGGACTCTTAGGAACCTACATCTCTGTGAATATACAACAATTTCTTTGTCTTTGAGAAGTAAGAAAAAAAAAGATATTTTTTAAATGGTATGATGGATTTTATGCATGTTTTGGATAT
>BQNB010196845.1:0-11259 GCA_026074375.1 Tanacetum coccineum | reverse complement strand
ACTTAGGTATTTGACGGTGTGATTCATACTTGGATATCTATTATCAATTTCCAGAGGACTATTTACTCAGGTGAGTTCATAGCCTCATGTTTTACAATTATTTAAATGATTTACATCCTTTGGGTGAGAACATGATTTGTTTTATAGATTGGACGCAAATGTACATTTTATACCATGATTACGTGTTTGCCTGAGTTACCATAACCCATTATGTCCATGATCATGAACACTTAATTGCATAGATGTGATTGGGAATTACATTATGTGGGCGAAAATGTTATGGATAGATCTATTAGGGAATGACAATCCCCGTTCGGGTGACTAGCTATCACCGGGAACGAACGCATACCATGTCGAATTTGGGATGTTGCAGGGTTAGCACATCATTCACGGACACTCGTTGGCAAATATATTTGCATTCACATATGTCGAGCTTCAGTGTCATGAGCTTAGGAAAACGTAATTACTTTTTATGATGTTTGCATTTGTTGCTTAATCATACACTTGGAAATCTTGCGGTCCTACTATTGATTTACATAAACCTATGAATTCACCAACTTTATGTTGACGTTTTAAGCATGTTTTTCAGGTCAATAAGGCACGAGGTGCGATGATACATTGGAAGTCAATAATTGAAGAGTCAACACTTAAGATTTGGGGTTTTATTACATTTTGGGAAATTGTTATAAACCGGAATCTTTATTTATATTGTTGAACAATTTGAAGCCATGGGCTTATGTAACAAACACGTATTTTGTTAATCCAATGTATCTTTTTCAAACAACACGATTAGTAGTCATTCTCAGATCTTGTGCTATTGATCCATAAATGTAACGCCCTCGGATATTCAAACATTCCGCTGCGTGCTCAGATTTGAGGGTGTTACATCTTACTTCTTAATTATCAAACATCAATATCTAGATCACTTCACTAAAAAGTTTCAAACAAAGTTTTTTACAAGTTTTAAAAGCCCAAAAATTTAGAAAACTATTCAACCCCCCTCCCCCTTCTAGTTTTCCATAGTATCCTAAGGGGACCGGCATAGAAATAGTAGTATATGCCGACTCTGATCATGCTGGAGATTATGTGGACCGAAAGAGCACTAGCGGTATTTGTATGTTCGTAGGATGTTGTTTGACATCTTGGTTCTTAAAGAAACAAATCGCTTTTGCTGTATCCACTACCAAAGCCGAATACGTAAGCGCAGGAAAGGCATGCCAACAAGCACTATGGATGAAACAAGCTCTAATCGACTACGACGTTCGACTCGACGATGTCCCGATCATGTACGACAATAAAGCGCGATTGACCTTAGCAAAAACCCGGTGCAACATTCTCGAACCAAACACATCAAAATTCGTCACCACTTTCTTCGTGATAATGTCCAGAAATGACATATCTCAATCGAAAAAGTGCCATCCGTCGAAAACATCGCTGACATTCTTACGAAATCCCTTAAACGTGAATCGTTTAACTATCTACGTCTTGGTTTAGGAATGATGGAACACATTCCATAAATCGTATTAGTCCGATTCTCTTTCTTCTGTCTCAATTCTAGTCCGCGTTCCATTCCGCGTCGTGACAATTTAACTACTTCATCCGAAGCTAGTTAGACATTTTTAATTAGGGAAATGCAAATTAAAACGTCACTCCTCTTTGTAAAATTTTCGTCAAAACTAAGGTGTTGTTTGTTTCATTAAGATGTTTTGGGTCTGAATCCGACTACCACATCTTACTGGTAAGAGGTGGTCATAATGTTTGAATTTGAATGAAAAAATGTTGTTTGTTTTCTCAAAATTGTCTTAATGTTCTATTTTTAAAGATATATCAAACAATAATAATACGATGAATAACTAACTTGTATAAACATGAAACAAACATTTTTATCATATATTTAACACAACAATAAACCATTAAATTAATTATTTTAATACATATTCTAAATTTTAACATAGTAAAAAACTATTCAATTTGAGTCTAGGGTTCATGATGAACACAAAAGTTAAAATTGGGGATTTTTTAGTTTTCTTTTAATTTTGTACAATTAAGACTACTGGGATACAATGTATAACTAATATGCTTCCCGTAGACATAGGATTTGCATACATTTGTAAGTTTGTTGAAAAATTAATTTCAAAACCCCATTTTATTTTCAAATAACGTTAGGAACATAATAAAATTGTTGTTATGCATTGTTAATACAACTCAAAAATATTTTCAAACACATGCATAATGATCTCATGAATAGATTTCGAAATACATAATTCATATGTATTTTTCGATATGTTTGGATGAGCAAAATTAAACTAATGAGCGTTTGGATTAACCCTTAGGACTTTACGATTTAGGTCGAGTTAATCATTACTCTATATTTGTCACACTTAGGCACATACTAGACACCTACTTCAATAAGACAACCTTACTAAAGTTTGCACTCTTTTAATTAGGTGAAATGACCTTGGAAGATGAAAGGTACACAAAATCATACGTTCCAACTATCTCAAATGAAAAATATCTTCCTAATAAATTAAAACCCTTTATTCAAAACCTAGAGTGTAGACCAATTCATGAAGGTCGTCCAATATCTTTTGAGTATACTAAATATGATAATATTCAAATCATGTTTCAAACTATCAAACTTCTGAGTATATATGAACTTCACGAAGGGATTTGTCTAAGATTTCTGCTTGAATTTTATTCTTCAATAGAAATTACTAGAGACAATGATCAAAATATCTTCTTTAACAATTTCTGGGCATTAAAAAGAAAATACATTTAACACTCTCACGCAAGTCATCTTGCCTTAATTTCTCTTCATCCTCATGTGTCTGGGAGAATGTTCTCTATGCTTGTCCAGATTCCATCTCTCGCTACTTCTTTGGAATCTACACTTAGGAAAATCATAATCACAACACACTTACCAAACACCTACAGTTCCTAAACAGCCAATGAAATTTCTCTACGCTGACTCAGCAATCATAACATCCCTGGCTCCAAAACCATACGTTCCACCTAATCAACCTAAATTCTCCTCAAAGTAAGAACTTTCGTCGCTCATGACCTCTGAGATATTGGCAATGATGCTCATTCAAGATTTATGCCTTTCGGCACTCACAACTAACTAAACCGCAGATACTTGTAACGTCCCCTCCGTATGACTGTCACTCTCCCCTCTACCTATGCATGTAGAGTCCACTTGAAAACACTTAACTTCCCTCTCTAACGTTGCATTCCTCTTCT
The DNA here is from genome assembly GCA_026074375.1 of Tanacetum coccineum. NCBI lineage: Eukaryota > Viridiplantae > Streptophyta > Magnoliopsida > Asterales > Asteraceae > Tanacetum > Tanacetum coccineum. The sequence goes on along the minus strand of BQNB010196845.1, from coordinate 8,019 downwards.
AATCCATTCTCCCATCAACACGAGTTGAACACGAAGGCTCCTTAATCAACTGTCAACACACCAAACTCCTCCTACATGCACATCTCCACCCCCCCGTTCTGTGGGCCACCAACCATGCAGCTACCCCGCTACCTCATTGTCAATCATGTGTCTGCTAGTTCCCGAATCACCCACATAATTATGCTCTCACCCCTTCGCACCCAACACTCACTATCATCAATATCCTATCATCAAAAAACTAACTCTAAGTGCCAGATTGCCAGCCATGATAAACATCTGGTCTTCACACCCTCACCAAACGTCCCCCCATACTCCCTCTCCAGCATACCCTTATCACTAGTCCACTCAAAACTAAGAACCTCCACACCCTCCACGAAGATAACGTCTTCTCCTCGCCAACCTAGACTAGAATCTCCCATAATGCATTAACCGATAATGTGGCCCCCTCTATCTTACTGTAAGAGAAATTGCTGTAGTAATCACCCGTTACATCCATTAATACTGCTAGTAATATCCTCTCTCATCGATCCCTACCTATCTCAAGTCACTCGTGTATCTAACTTGTCTTCGGTCACTTATGCATTTCACCTCGCTTGCTATAAAGAATCCTTTATGGGACATTTAGTATCATTTCTATGTTTTACCTTCGGCCCCAATCTTGCATGAGCTTTTCTTATCCTTTCTATCTAGATTATATGGTTCTTGAAGAGTTAGACAACCGTGCACACAATTATCAGTTCAAACCAATTTAGGTTATTCTGAAAACGATTTAATTTTGCCGAATCTTAAAATACGTATAATCGCCTCAGAGAACGGACCCCCATAAAAATCCCTCAAGGGCCGGACCCCCTAATATATACGGGGACGCCTGCTAGTCGTTACCTAAGTCCACGCCTATCAGGGCGAACCATTCAGAAATTGCTTCCTCGTCTCCTCTTTCTGTTGTCTGCTCGCAACATTTGAGCCTACCACGCACTCCTTCAACGCCAGGCGCTCACCATAGCCTCTCAATTCTTTCCTTTCTCGTAAGAAACAAAAACCACACTTACTTTGTAGACACTTCACCTCTCCCAATACCTATGCCTTTTGTCTACAAATTCCTCCCACGCATATATCGTAAACACTCACCCTTCTTCACGCTCATGACCTCTAATAAACCCCTTCATTTCTAATATGTCACTGCTTGTTCACTCTTCTGACGCTTCTAGTGCCTCTGAATGTGTGATCCACTAGCATATGACTCCCTCGCGTACTACTCAACGAAGATAAACATACCAAAGGGCACCAGGCCCCCATCCTAAACCTTAGAGCAATCCAAATACGGTCCATGAGCTCGCTCCTCCCTTCAGACCACATTGTCTCATCTTCTCACCAAAGAGAAGAGGACGACTCCCACACCTCTTCCGATCTTTAATTATAAACTCTACATCTCCATCCTCTCTTAACCTAGACTGACTCAAAATCGAACCGTCCCCATAAAAATCTCTCTATATGAAAATCGACGCACACCTATCAAATCTGCTTGGGACATAAATCTCCGCATTCAGCCTCATTGATACAGACCAGACAAATCCTTCAACCTTCTACCTTCACTCATAATATCTCACTCAATGACCTATCTTTAGATAAGAGTGTTGAACAATAGTCCGCACCATTTGTCAGTATGTTATGTGTAATTGACGTTTCTTTGGATCACACTCAAAATCACTATAATGAGATAAACATGCTGAAAGATGACTTATAACAATGTCTTCTGTTAAACCTGTACTTCAATCATGTCATCCTCCATCTCATGCTCTTCCCCTATCCTCCTCACAAGCCTAAATCAACCTCCTCAACCACTACTCTATGAGCTAACTCTCGAGTGCATAGTTCTAAAGTCTCACTGAAGCTACGCAAAAACTCATCTCAGTCTCTTCGCTGAACTTATGGCCTCTTGCTTAACTCATTCCAAGCCAGATCCTTCTAGTGATTAAGCACTTATGCCTACTATATTTATAGTTCTTCATCTTTTATGTATATATCTACTTTACTTATTGTCTAATGATTCCTAATAGCATAATTCTATGTGTAAATGCATGTTGTGCTCTCTAAGCACGTCACGTATCATAGCTCTAGGTTATCCATTGTCAGTTATTGTCTCTCATGATATCGTAATTCAACTGTGATATCGCATTTGCTAATGTATGAGTTTACTTAATTATTGAAATGAAATCTCTTTGGGTGACTTGAGTTTAAAAATTGTCTAATATGATCTCTGTAAAGGATCTTTGATATCTCGCCACTCCTGTTGTGTACCAACCTCTCTCTATACTGATTGCTTGCTGGTAGCTAAACCTAATATGGTCACGTTTGACATGATACCGCGGATCTACATAGAGATGACCTTCAAACAGGTGAGCAGACTCCCTACAACGCAATGAGCAGGCTCGGTCTTGTATATCGTCGGAGTTCTTGTATCTATCCTACGAGTATCCTACTTTCGATTCAGGGTCTTGTTTGGCAGTTTTGAATTCCTACATAAATCAACCAGGGCCGAGATCATGAAATCTAAACATTCATTAAGATATGTCGTTACACTATAGATTTGACATACGCTTTATGTGTCTCAAAATCCTGGAGATTACTATTGATTTCATTGGTCATCATTGCGATATGAAAGGAGGCAAGGATTGCTCTCAGACATTGAATGTGTTGACAGAAGTCAAATGTTTCTATGTTAATGTATTTTTTGACCTCTCTCTATCGATGTGTTGATAAGTAACGCAAACGTTGCTGAAAAAACAATTGTTGACGTATTATAAAATGTACTACACAATCTATTGTTATTCGATTCTAGGGAAAGATGAGAGTTTGGCGATACAGGCTTGTAACACGAGTATATGACATCGACATGTCAATACATGTTGTTGCGAGGTCGATAGAGTACAGATTATTTGTGTATTTTAGTATGTCTGTTAATGAAATCTGAGAGGCTAATAATCATAATGTCTTGTGTAATCTCTCGCTTCGGTATCGTGTAGTATGTGAACTGAGTAATCTAGAGATGTCAGAGTCCTAGAGATCAGTAAAATGAAACTACCCAACGTGTGTGGACACCTCCAAGCGTTTGTGACCGATAAGACCGAGGATATTACCTAATCATGCACTGTAGTGTCCGCTAGAATGCTTCTCAGCCTCTGACATTTCCGTCGAGACTCAACTAAGAGTCACTCACTTGTGATTATGATATGCGAGTGAGAAGTCCATTTCTAACTGAGGCCTCGTGCAGAGTGAACTATTGTTCACGCTCAATGAAATCCAACCCCAGAAATACCAATCCCCTCAGCACCTGTCAATATATTCTGTCATATTCAACATGACATACACTCCTCATGGCCTAATGATCTATACCAGTAAGGCTCACGTAGATAAAGCATCAAATTTTACGCAGAGGACCTCTGCTGACGAGTTTGAACAATTAGTGCGCATGTAGTGAATAATTTAACCGCTCGGTCTCCTGCTCATGAAGAGTGTAGTGACGGGGCTAAGGTGATGTCCATGTATACTCTGTTACCACGATGGTATCCTTCCTCACACTACTCGTGTTTATCACGAGACCTATATCACAGCGTACAGACAAAAGCTAGTGTTCTAAGCCTAACGCGCACTATTATCAACATGAAGCTAACATCAAAGTGATCTAAACCTAGTGTTTCATGCAATCATAGATAAATACAAAGGAGGGTTTAGCCTAGCATGTTAAAGATGAAGCAAGAATATAAATCAATCAAACAACACATAGACATATTGAATGATTAATGATAAATAACCTTACTTGATTAAAACATGGATTCAAGGTAGTACAATAGGGTTTTGAGGCCCTAAAAACGACCTACAAAGCTGCCGAAACAACTAGATTTTGTCTCCCTAAAATTATACAAAGTTACACACCTAAAACCCTAAAAATGTTTTTTATATTTATAGAGATATCGATGCGACGGCGTCGCTTAGAAATCCTGACGCCGTCGCCATGTAGATGATTCTAGATCCTCTTTAAGTCGGCCACATCTTGATGCCGTCGCTCCAGCGGGGGCGAAATTCCTGACGCCGTCACTATATAGATCACGACGGCGTCGCTTTATGCCTGCGACGCCGTCTCCAGGAACTATACGCATAAATCTTTAAGATATTTTGTATAGGTCCGTAATCTTATCCTTTTCTTCTCCAAATGAGCCCAAGTCACGTGTATTTCCTCCAAAAGCCATCCAAGTGCTAAAACCCTGAAAACAAATGATTCAGCACATAATGTGGGCATATTTGCATGATTTATGGGGTTAAATGACCCTGAAATAGTGTATAAAATGACATCTCATCAAGTTGCAAGACATATTTTATCTTTCGGTTTATTTCCTAGTTTCATCACATATACGCCTCTTTTTTCTAATTCCTCTACCTATGACTTTTTCATCTTTAATTATTTTGCTATCGTGTTCGGTAAATATTACTTTGCATTATTATATCATTTTTGACCAACACTAGCTACTTAGATTTTAGAGTATCTGCGGTTTTTTTTTATTGGCGGGCTTAACATTTTCAATAATGAGGGAGTCATGAGAAATCGTACCTTTGCCTATGATGTTACCACGTAAATTACTTCCGAAAATAATATTACCTCCGTTGTATGCTTTGTCTGTAGAGAATAGCTTTTGGTTACCCGTCATGTGTTTTGAGCATCCACTATCTTTAATCCACTCGTAGGGCTCCAAATTAATTCCCAAGAATATCTCATTAGACGCTTGAGCTATGAGACAATTTTCGTCTTTAGTCTTTTTTTCCTTATCTTCCCCACTATCGCTCCATGCTCCTCCGACAAAAGCCCTTTGGTTCTTGCTTCTTGGTGGCTTTGTGAATTCTCCGATGAGGTGATTTGGATCTCCGTATCTAAAACATTTTCTTTCGCTTTTACCATTTTTGTCATCTTTACTTCTTTGGAAAGACTTTCTTTCATCGCGTGGTTGTCTTACAAACCTTTCTCGTCTTTTGAAAAACTTCTTGAAGTCTCTTGTTGGATCGTTTACTGAATAGATCTTAACCTTTAGCTTGTAAAGGGTTTGTTCCCTTAGATAATTCTAAAGCAACAATAATGAAACATGTAAAGGGTTTGTTCCCTTAGATAATTCTAAAGCAACAATAATGAAACACTGATTTGAACACTATTGATTATGCGGAAACTAATCAATAATGCTAAGAAGAACAATATTAAGAATCACAAAAGAACTTTATATTATCACTTGAATCTGCCTAGGTTACAGATTACAAAGACTATGATTGCTAATCGATCTCTATTGATCTGTGTAGAACTATATCTACTAACTATGCCTAGGGTTCCTTTTATAGACTAAGGAAACCCTAATGGGCTTTACAAAACGCGTATAAAGATCATGCATATCTTTTCCTAAGATATCTCATGCATATCTCATAAACGGTACTAACTATTTTATACTAACGATACTAACTATCTGATCAGTACTAACATTTTGTACTGTCAGTACAAATTACAACTAGCGGTACTAACTAATATAACTAACGGTACTAAGTCAGGAATGCATAATTCCCAACATCATGTATAATTATGGTCATTCTAGAACTGTCAATAAATTCAAAAGTTATCATTAGCTTAGACTCATGTGGATGTATTAATAGTATATGTAATAGTTTAGAACCCCAAATTGACACCCACATTGCTTCGACTTCAGATTCACAGTAACATGAGGGATATTTTACAATCCAACTGAGATCAACTTCCAGAGACTTTTGACAGTTAACACACGCAGTGTACCATAAGCTCCTTTCTTGCCTAGGGGTAATGATGCACAATAATTGTTATACATGAGACCCGTAAAATAAATATGATAACCTACAAAAACCAAAGTTTACAACCAATATGAAGCTTTCTACGTGGGCGGTCTAATTATCTTCTAATGCATGTTGGCGTGACATGTATATGTGAATTATAGTCTGAAACTTAGTAATTAATCTCTTTGTTGTAGAACCAACATGAGTATACAATATTAGATTCATTTGCATCAACTCAGAATATGTTATCTGCTTGTCTAATTTCTATGGTTCTGCTCTTTTTTTTCGACTGTACTAAAAGAACATGTTATCTACGCGTCTAAATTGTGTGGTTCTGTTATTTTTTCGACTATAATGAGACAAATAGGATTAACTATTTTATATCGCTTACCAAAACCACTTATTATAGCTTAGAACATTTTAACAGCCCATTCTAAAATGCTTATCCAAACATTCCCTAATTATCAGTAAATGGCAAGCACAATAGTTGACATTGCATAATCCTAACTGTCACTATCTCATGCGATCACATACCACCAGGTGTCATCCCACATATATCCAAACACCAAAAAAAAAGACCAAACACATAAAAACCAACTTGTTTGCATGGGCGGCAATTTTGTTACAGTTAAAAAGGGACGCTTAGTCATTTCATTCTTTTTCCCCAACCGTTTCAGCATCCAAACACATCAATTTCCGCCGTCACTTCAACCCCTAAAAGCACCAATTTCAGCGCTCGTTTTAGCCCCCACTTCAGCTCCTAAACCCACCCGTTTCAACCCTCTTTTAAGCTCCCAAATGCACCCATTTCGGCCCCCATTTTAGCATCCAAATACACCTACTTCAGCACCCAAACCCACCCGTTTCATCCCTCATTTCAGCCTCCACTTCAGTCCCTAAACGCACCCATTCTAGCCCCTGTTTAGCATCTAAACACACCCATTTCCGCCCCCACATCAGCACCTAAACTCACCCGTATTGAAAGCTTTGTTAAGCATGGTATGCTGATGCACATTTATTTTTAAATATAATTTTACTCAAGTTATAAATTTTTAAAACTCAATTTACCTAACAACGCACTAACGGGCAGAGAACCTGATCGTGGGTAATACAGAATGGTAAATCCGAGGTCATCCTAAGAGCTAAGTTGCAATTAGTTTTAATTTGAAATGTCACGTGTAAAAATGGTTTTTTTGATTTGATTTGAAATGAATAAAAATAAAAATAAAATTAAATACTGAAAATTAAAAGAGTTGGAGATATCAGAAGAGAAAACGTGCTAACCTAGTTACTTCATTACTTTTGTTATGAATAGGTTTTCCTGTGCAATGATAAACTATGGTTTTATTAGTGGTTTCTAAGGTCGATTGACTTGAATAGGTATATTTAGTCTATCATATACTCCCTGCGATTCCGAATCAGTCCAAATTGTATAGGAGCTAGGTTATCCAGGTTGCAGTGATTAATCCCAACTATTCTTAAAACTTATCTAATAACCTATACAGATTATTAACCCTCTCTGAAAGAGTTCATGTGCTTTTTAAGTATATTAAGGGATAAGGGTGGAGACCAGTTAGTTCCTACACTAGAGACGGAGTGTCAAATCCTCTCTAGTATCCGATTGATCCCATATTGAATTGGTAGTCTAATAATGGGTCAAGCAAGATCCAAACCACCTACAATACTACCAAAACCCAAGGTTACACGATAGTCAAGAAATATCTAACGAAACCATAATATAACAGGAAACAAACATCATAACAATAGTAACTACATAACTAGGCCAGCACTTTAAGTGCTTAGTCGCTCATGATAACAGAAACACAGCAAGAAATAGAGGTAATCATAGATTAAAAGCTCATAATTCTTACAGTACTCGTATTTGAATGATTAAATACAAAAAGTAAGTAAAGTATGATCTCCCTTGGATTCCAGGTGGAATTCTTTGAAGGTTGGAAGCCTTTTTCGCCTCTTCAATTGGTTGTGGAGGAAGCGATGTCGGAATGACATAATGAGGCCTCTATTTATAGGTTTTGAACTTGTTACGGTGTAATCAATATAGGTGTTATGCCGTAACCTTCAATACACGGCAATTCAAATATAAGGTAGAATTGTGTTACGGCGTAACCATATCGGGCGTTATGCCGTAAACTCCTTGATATTCTTTCCATAATTCAAGAT
>BQNB010196844.1:0-11259 GCA_026074375.1 Tanacetum coccineum | reverse complement strand
AAAAAAAATTAAGAGTGAACTTACAAAACCCTTTGCTCTAAACAAGGGTATAAGTGCTCTTTAGAGCTTTGTCTACAAGCTCTAGCTTGTTTAAAACAAGCTAGTAAAACCTACAAGCCCTTTGTAGGTCCTTTGTATTGGATCTGATTAGCCTTTTGTAAGCCAATAGCTAACTTGAATAAATCCAAATTAACTATATGAGAGACAATGACTATGAATACTATGTGCTAATGCGGAATCTTAACACAAGTACTAAGAAGAACAATTGTAAACTAACTTCGTATATTTCTATTGTTTTCTATTAGAATACCATTTCAATCTCATACTAAACATTGTGCCGTAGGATTCTTTTTATACACCAAGGAAACCCTAATGGGCTTTACAAACGTGTGAAAGGATAATGCATATCCTTTCCTAAGATATCTCCTAAGATATCTCTAAGATTACTATTACTATTCTGTTACATAAACAGACTTAACTAAAACAGACTTAACTAAACACGACCAGTACTAACTATAGTACTGCTACTCTACCAGTACTAACTTTAGTACTGCCAGACTTAACATTAGTACTGCCAGACTTAACTTAGTACTGCCAGAACTAACTAATACTACTAGACTTAACTGTTATACTACCAGTATTAAGTCTTTTACAATCTATTTCCCAACAATCCTCCCCTAACTTGATCTCACTTGTGAACTTCAAGTTTCTTCAAATGTCTTTAATTTGAGCTTCCTGAGGATGTTGTAAATAAAACTCTTCAAATTATTCTTGATCTACAATTCTTCAAATCATCTCTTTTTGATCTTTGCAGCAACTATTTAGTCTTTTTGAAGTCTTTGTTTGATAGCTTCAGCAAGACTAGCTTCCTCCTGTAGAAGTTGTTCCTTAGTCTTCTTAGGAGCTTCTTCAATGATCATAGGAGCTTTTCCTTCTCTTTGGCCTTTATTAGGGGAAGGAATGGACTTTTTAATACTGTCAGTACTAACTTGTCCACTAACAGTACTAACTTGTTCACTAACAATACTAACTTTAATACTACCAGTATTAACTCCTTCAGCATACCCTGTACTAACTTCTTCTTGAAAATCTAAGCTAGTGACAACCTTCTTTCCCGTAGTCTCTTTACTTCTCTTATACCTCCTTCCCTTATCTATTGACTTTGGCTTTTGAGAAGCAACCCTGGAGAGAGTTTTAGCTGCTTATAATGTAGTAGGGGGCCCTTAATCCTCAACTGATTTCCTCCCCTAAGCATTGACAGTAGGGTCATAAGAAGGAGTAAACCAGCCCATGTACCAAAGAAACTAGAGGATCAACTGACTATTTCCTACCTCCCCTGAGCCTTGAGGTTTTCATCTCTTAAAGTCTGATCAAGACTAGATTTCTTCTTTATAAACACCTTCCAGCTTCTTTAACTTCTTGACCAAATTCACAATAGCACTCCCCATTGTCAGCTTGGTTTACTTAAGATCCTTTTCCAGACTATCAATTTTTGTCATTAATTAAGGAACTACTTTAAGCAAAATCATCCATAGGGCATCTTCCTTGGGCATGCTCTTTGTGGGGGTGAGAAGTGTGTGTGCAGAATGTTTCTCAAATGTGGGCTCAAAGTTTTCAGGGTCATGTTTTCAGGGATAGGTGTAGTTATATGCAAGTGATATGGCAGTTATAGGTTGGTGAGATTGTACTGGTGTGAAGATGTATAATGGTACTAGGATTTGAGGATGAAGATTGGTAGAGAATGAGCCACATCAGGATGTTCTTGACATGCACTTGGATTTAGTATGTAGCAACAAGCAGCATAGCAGGGGGGGGCAACAAAGGTCTGGGGCCACCTCTAAAAACCCTAATTTTTTTTCATATTCCTGAAAAATCTTTTGGTCAGATGTCACACAGCTAGATAAAGGGTGTTTGTTTTCTGTTGGAATATCCAAAATCAGTTGCAGAAAATGAGGATACATCAAAAACTTGTTTTTACTTTGTCAAGTTTCGCCACCATGCCAACAAAAATTAGTTGAATAATATAAACTCTGCCATTGGCAAGACAAATCAAAGCATAGCCATATTGCTACCAAATTGATCCATCCACCACTCTTAGAGTTTTAAACAATGCAAAAGATGGTAACCTAAACACCATCCATTGGGTGGTGAAAAAGCTTTTCCCAAAAGGGAAAGGGATCCGTCAGTAGGGATACCCTATAATGCCCTAATGGGGGGGGGAATAAAACCATCCCCTCAAAAATCTCATTATTAGCAACATTGAAATCCCTGACGCATCTGCTAATTGTAGCTAATATATCTCATAATAGAAGCCTCATGATTGTATACTCATTGGTATCAATAGTTTTTGCATGTAATTCCCTTAGATCCCATTCACAAGAGTGTTGGCAGTTCAGTCTGTCAAAACTGTTTTACAAGGAATCAAATGATAGTAGGTAATGAGTAGCTAAAGCATACCTGAGGTTGGAACCTCATAAGAAAATCCACTATCCTCTGCCAAACCCCTGCCTAAGTCATCAGGCTTGCGCAAAAATCCCACTTGATTGTGTTTGTTACAATATTTTAATTGGGCCATGATTCAAAAGTATCGATAAAAGGTATGGATGTGTATTTGGGTTTAGATGCGAGTGAGATTGTAGATGCTGGTAACAAGACAATTGACGATATTCGTATATAAAAATAGAGAAGATTTTTAACTTTGCGAAGAGGAGAAGCAAAAAAAGATGAAGTATGAAAGAGAAATCAAACTTTATCAATATAGAGCTTCTCTGATAGAGCGACAATAGTGCCGTAAAACATCCTGTAACGGTAACATTTGAATAGTGATAAAGCAAAAAAGCAATTTTCCCCCAACCAGCACTAACAATAAACCTACCAGGATTAAAGATTTACACTCCAGACTTAACTTTGACAACCAGAATTAATTAAGTTACAACCTGAATTAATCTCTTTTTCACCAGAATTAAGTAGTTACTGAAGACCATACAGAACAAAGACTTATCACTAACCTGCCTTACATCTGTAAAGCCAAGCTATTCCCTGCAAGAATTAAATCTATATACAAAGAAAACATGTTGCAGAAGTATGTATAAGACAAATTAACTTAAATTAACTTATCTGAATATATTACTGGACTTACTACCATAATTAATACTACTTAACTACATAATTAAACTACTTTAGACTCCCAAATTTTTAGCAAAGTGCCCGCTTGAGTGTGTGCAAGGTGGGCGACCGCACGCCCCAAAAATTTTAGGGGCACCAAAATAAATCCCTTTAACATTATATTGCAATTATTTCTTAAACCGATAACACGTTATATCTAACAATTTCTATCGCAGGCCTCATTATGTAATTTCGATCATGGCCTAAAATAATTTTTTTTTCATAATTTAGAGACGCCGGTTTTTTAGTTAACCTTACTATCAAGACTATACAAACTATACACTAAGCCTCCCATTTAAATGTAGTATGGTTTAATCATACAATACTAAACCACTATAAGTAATTAAACCGTGGTCCATCAAAGGTTTAGTCAATAGTCAGCTATTATATTAAGTCTGTGTGTATTTTCTCCACACTAATGACTTCTGTCTCATAACAATCTCTTAAAAATGATGGGCTGTAGTCTCGATGTGACTTTGTCTGAATATACACTGGGTTCTTCACAATGCAATTTGTACGTTCATTATCAAATGTGTATTTTGTAATCATAAAAAGTGAAACCATAGTCCAACATTTGATTTTTGAACCTCAATACTTGTCCACAGTCAATTTGCATGCAGCTACATATTCAGCTTCAGTTGTAGAATAGCCACTTTGTCTGTTTCTTGCATTGCCATGAGATAATCTTGTCCAAGAATTGACAACCACCTGTATGATGGATTCTTCCCTGTCAAGGTTAACCCACCATAATCACTGTCAGAGAATGCTTCCGTTAAAAGGTGATCTTTAGTACATAAGCCCACAAATAGGATTTGCCCTTAAAAGGACTATAAGAGATTCTCTTTACAGCATTGAAGATGTGAAGTCTGTTGAGTGACCTGAAAACGAGAACAAACACATACTGGCATACATTATATAGGCCTATGAGCATTTATAAATACTGAGGAACCTATCATGTATCTGTATAAGTGTACATCCACATCAATAGCTTTCACCTCCTCATCTTTATTGTTAAAGCCACTTGGTCCCTCCATGGGGGTTATTGCCGTTTTTTTACAATTACAAATCAAATTTTCTTGAGTATCTCACTACATAACTTGTCCTGAGATATGAAGATTCTTGCCTGTTTTGGTTGATGTAATCCTAAACGATGTGGTTTCACCCTAGAACTCATCTAAATCTGCTTTTCATCAAGGCTTCAAAAACACATCACACCAAGACTTTTAGGTAGAACCAAAATATAATCATCAACATACACTGAACCAGCAGATATCCTTCTTGAGGTCTCTTTTAAATAAATAGAGTCTTGCAATTTGTACCGCCTCTTGTATGCCATGCTTTCTCTAGGAATGTTGATAGAGTAGTCATCACCAAGCTCTAAGGAGCATGATGCAGTCATACATAGCTTTGACTACTTATAAACCTTCTTAGGTTGATTCAGATCACACAGCCCGGAGTTGTGAGACATAAACCTCTTCATCTATAAAGCCATACAGAAAGACACTTTTATACATCCAATTTTGGTATACTATAATGAACCTATATATGAGCAAAGGCAAAAATAACCTGATAGATTCTATTCCTTGCCACAAGAGCAAAACCTCATCATAGTCAATAACCTTCTTCCTTGCGTGTACCTTGTACCCTGTTGCCACCCAATCTTGCCTATATTTCTCCCACTAACCACTCCTCTTCATCTCTTTTATTTCAGTAGACCCATTTTGTACCTAATGACCCATCACTCCATGAGGAGATCTACACGAACCCATACTTGTAGCTAAGCTTGAACTGTAACAACTCATCTGCATGGCTTAAACCCAACTGTCATCATTGTAAGCTTCAGCATTCTTTTTAGGTCCTCTTGAGATAGAAAAAACAGCAAACAAACAATTGATGTTGATCTTTTGTGATTCTGGTATTCTCTTTGTTTCTTTTGAATATAACTGAAAGAGCCTGGAGCCTCTTGATTAATGCTGCACTTGCAACTAGTTTGCACAGCTGAGTAGAATCACCAAGTATTGACTTTTTAGTGAATAATGTGAATCCTAAGAGTAGAGAGTAGGACTGACGTTCAATTTTTCTGTTTGGTAAGGCTGTAAAGTCATTATCACACACGCAAAAAACGCACCCTCTTCATCATAATATGCCTCATCAAAAATTCCCTTGCTATTCCCCCCTCAGACTTGTGAAAGATTTCGAGCTCTGGCATAGGTGAATCATCATGATCAAGCCTACCAGTATTAACTGTAACCGACGTACCATATACAGAAGGAGTACTGTGTAGTTTGTTGTTTTCAGATATTTCCTACATGCTTTAGGGGCAATTTCTTCCAACTCTCTATCTAAAAGCTAGAATCTAGGAATTATCTTGCTGAGTGTCAGTAGAGGAAGCCATCTTCTCTTGTTGAGGTTCTGCCACAGATCTCCTCATTTCCCTTTGATTTGTGGAAGAGGTCCTTGATTTAACTTTTTCTTCAGTATTCTTTACAGCTGAGGGTACAACAATAAGCTTTACATCATCATCTTTTTCCTCAGAAGCAATAGCATTTGGAGTTTGTGAGGTACCTGCACTGTTAGTTACTTCTGAAGTACCTACATGTGGGATATAGGCTTGATTTTCTCAAAGATACAAAGAATACTTGTTTTATAGAAACAGTAAATTGTCAATAACAAACATGCGCATCTATACGCCTATACTCCTTTGACATTAGGTTATTCTTCAAAAAATTGACATCAGATTTACTTCTACTCTTTTGGTTACTGATTAATAAACCCTATAGCTTGCTCATTTGTGAGTAACCAACCTAAGAATCCCTCATCCGATTTTCTATCAAACTAGCCAAGCACACTAAGATATCTAAAATGGTAACATGACACCCAAATGGTCTCATGTATCCCCGCTAATAATAGGTTGTGGCCAAACAAAAAGCTCACAAGAGTTTTGTTTTGAAGTTTTTGTCACTATTAACCCTATTAAAAATATAGCAAGCAGTACTAAACTGTTTCTTTGCCCCATAAAGTAGTTGGTAAGAGTGATCTGCAACTATATTCTAGCAGCCTCAATTAGGGTCCTGTTCCATTCTTCAAGCACCTCCATTCCTGTTTGTGAGTATCTGACATTGCTATACTCCTTGTTTCTTAATTCCCTTGTTTCCACAAAATTCAAGCATATCTTTATTCTTAAATCAGATTGCCATATAAATGATCTAAGAATTTAACCCTATGACAAAGCGGTTTCAAGCTGCCTAATGAAGTTCTGAAGAATGCCACTAGTTTTCATCCTTAGAGTCCAAAAAGAATACCCAACAAAATCTGGGTACAACAATCAGTAATTACAAGGCAATAACTTGCATGATAATGCTTTTTACAGAAGTAGGTCCAAAAAGATCCATATGCAAGGTGTGTAATGGCTCAGTGATTAATCTTTCTAAAATTGTCCTTGCATTGGGGTGAGGATGCCCTTTGTTGCTTACCTTATGGCAGCAACACTGTATGGTCATTTTTGAAAACCTGGGAAGGTAGACCTCTTACACAGGTTTCCCTTCACAAGTTTGTTTATGTTTTTAAAATTGATATGACCTAAACCTACTTCTTGCTAAATTTAGATTCATCAAATGTGGCTTTAGCAATCAAACAGGCAAAACCTTTTGCAGGAGTAGGTGTCTTCATATCAAAACTGTACATATTGTGATGTCTAGGGACCTTTAGAAGTATCTGATTTTCATCAGGCATCTTAAAGTCAGAAGACACAACAAGACATTCAGTTTCAGTAAAAAGAACCTTGTGCTGCTTATCACATATTTGTGATATTGAGAAAAGGTTAAAATGCCCTAATTCTTTTACAAAAGACACACTATCAAAATCTAAATTACCAACTCTTATTTTTCCTTTACCAGATATGTAGCCTTTGCTACCTCCAAAGGTAACAGATCCCCCATTGAATTCTTCAAAATCCTCCAGTTGATCCTTGTTACCTGTCATGTGCCCTGAGCATCCACTATCAAATATACCTCTATCTACCATGTTCTTCAGTGGATGATCCTGCACATGAAAAAGAGAAATTAGTTTCTCTTAGGGACCCAGGCCTTTACAGGCTTGGGTCTGCCTTGTGGACCTTTAGCATTCACAGTTCTAATAAAAGTTGGTCCACTGTCACAATTGAAGTTTGGTTTAGAGTTCCTCCAATTATAACATGCTGAGGTCTTAATAGCAGTTCCCCAATTTTCCTTTACAGCATGAGAATAAGTCATTCTTGATGTATTTCTAACAATGGGTGTACTCACAGGTGAATGAGATTTAGAAAAATGCCTTCTTTGATTAAGTTGATTCTCTTGAGGTCTTTCAGGACTAAAGCTGTTTGAGGTCCTGTTAGGTACTGGTTGTCTATATCTAACAGTATTAACATTAGAATTAACAGTATTAACTCTAGGCCTAACAGGATTAACATTTGTCCTACCAGTATTAACATTAGACTTAACAGAATTAACATTTACCCTACCAATGTTGACCACCAAAAAGAGAAATTAGCCTTTTGTAAGCCAATAGCTAACTTGAATAAATCCAAATTAACTATATGAGAGACAATGACTATGAATACTATGTGCTAATGCGGAATCTTAACACAAGTACTAAGAAGAATAATTGTAAACTAACTTCGTATATTGCTATTGATTTCTATTAGAATACTATTTCAATCTCATACTAAACATTGTGCCGTAGGGTTCCTTTTATACACCAAGGAAACCCTAATGGGCTTTACAAACATGTGAAAGGATAATGCATATCCTTTCCTAAGATATCTCCTAAGATATCACTAAGATTACTATTACTATTCTGTTACATAAACAGACTTAACTAAAACAGACTTAACTAAACATGACCAATACTAACTATAGTACTGCTACTCTACCAGTACTAACTTTAGTACTGCCAGACTTAACTTTAGTACTGCCAAACTTAACTTAGTACTGCCAGAACTAACTAATACTACCAGACTTAACTGTTATACTACCAGACTTAACTGTTATACTACCAGTATTAAGTCTTTTACAATCTATTTCCCAACACCCTTCCAAACCTGGCTTTTCATCCACATTAGCTTTTTTTTGAGTGATTTTTGGGTTAAAAAAGGGGACTTAAGAGACTTAAAATATATAAACTATAGAAAAGTTTATATAGCTTAAGTGAAGCAGCTTGTTAGTTAATGAGAGAGCTTATATGAAGCTTATCAAACAGTTTTCAAAACAATGTAACAATAACTTAAAGACAAAATTTTTGAACATAAAATCAAACTTTCATTGAACTTGGAAAATAAGTACAATACTTGAAAAGGAAAGTTACAATAAGCACTAATATAAGCTGAAAAATGCAAGGTAAGTAGATAGATCTAAAACTACCTTAAGGGCACTATTTATAGACGAATGAAAAGGTCTTGGGTCTTGGCCTTGTGCTTTTTTTATGAGAGGGATTGGGAGTGTTCCCCAAGTCTTTGAATCTTGGCCCTTGATCTTCTCTTATGTTTCTTTAAGCATCCTCACAGCCCTTGATTAAGTATCCAAGTCCCATCCATCAATGATATTTCATAGGATTGCCAAGGTAGAATTGGCACCTTGTGGAGTATGGTTGAGTTGTGAGAGTGATAGGTTTGTCTTGGGGTGCAGGGGTCGAGGTGAGAGTGACAGGGATGAATGAACAGTGGTGGCGGGAAAATGGTTTGACTGGGTTTTGGGGATTATAGGTTAACGGGTGTTAGGGGTGAGGAAGTTACTATGTTAGTCCTTAAGGATAGCCATCCATTTTTCTTGTTCACCAAGTAGTATGATCACAACCCTAGATTCCTTGTCCTTGTTCATCAACGAATGAGAAACCATAGGATTGCCAAGGTGGAATTGGCACCTTATGGAGTGGGGTTGCTTTGTGAGAGTGATGGGTTTGTTTTGGGGTGCAAGGGTCGAGGTGAGAGTGATAGGTGAATAGTGAAAATGGCAGGAAGGGGTGTGTTTGTTTTGGTTGATAACAGGGTTAGGGGACAGGGTAACGTGGTTAGTGTATGGGGACTAATGGTGTAATTGGCTAAGGACTAGCAATGTTAGTCCATAAGGACTAACGATGCAAACCCAGTAACTTGTGGTGTAAAGGGTTTTAAAGGTTAAGTGTTGTTGGGCTTATATTTGGGCCGGTTAAGATTTAAAGGGTTCTTGGGTTTATAACTTATAAGACTTGATTTTAAGGGCTTAATGGGCTGGCCCGACCCATTAGATGGGTGCGGGTTGGTCCATTTAAGATGCACACGTCTTTTGGCTTCGACTTTTTATGCTCTTTCCAATCCCGTGCTCGGTTTTGTCATTTTTGCCTTTAATTTTGTCCTTTAGTGAATATCCGTTACCTGCACATCATAAATAGCAAAACACACATATATTTGGCATTTTTGATATATTTTGGTCATTTTAGGCTCGTTTTTATAGGTAAAAGGTATGTGTAATTAAGCACATACCAAAATCCCCCATACTAAACTATTGTCGTGTCCTCACGCAATGCCATAAGTAAACACTTTAGAAAACCAAGAATCTCAATCCCCCTCGACTAATTACCTCGAAAAGTAGCTAAGTGTTCATCAAAGGGAATAAAAGAATCATTAATTTTGAAAAGCCCCGTTTTGACAATTTTTAAATATTTACACTTATTACCACCCATATTTTTGTATTTTTCCTTATTTAAGCAACTAACTAGAATGTTTGGACTTTCGTTATTTTTATAACTTTTAGGGTCACAGAACAAGAAGCACTTTAATCCTAAAATGCCCAAAAAGGATAAATTCATCGTCCCTGATTTTTCACTTGTCCCAAACCAAGCTCAAAAACGAAATCACCGTTAAATATAAGTTAAGATGCTAACACTACTCATACTTGTAACTTGTGAAACTTTTCACTCCCGACAATTATTATATAGTAGGTGAATGTGTCATTTCAAATTTCAACCATGGATCAACGTTTTGCAAAATTTCTATGCTTCACGTTCCTCCCAAAAGTAATGAGTTTGAAGGCGAGATCATCCCATGTAGCGACTTTCGTCTCGGCACATCCCATCCTTGCGGCTAAGTGACCAGGCTTTTGACACCCCACAGAGACTAGTATCGAGACTCACGGACCTTCGGTTTCAAATACCTTGGATTTCCCGTTTATACATAATTTATTTAGAAAAATCACAAATTAAAATGAAATAATCTTAGTTCAAAAGCATATTTAAATTTAAGAAAAAGATATTTTTCCTATATTTATTAAATCACATATATTGCTCTTAATATAATTATACATCCTTTTAAACTAAGGAAATCCTCGACCTTTTAGAAGACCGCAACATCGGTTGTGAGCCGGCAAGATGCAACAAACTTTTATCAGTCTCGGATAATTACTATGTGCCTTATTTATAAGATTGTAACATCGGTTGTGAGCCGGCAAGATGCAGTAAACTTTTATTAGCCCACAGTTATTATTATTATTATTATTACCTCATTTTTAATTTTTTTTACACTTTATATTACCACGATATAGAGAAATTTTCTTTTTAGAAAATGTAAGTATAAATTTGAACTAAGACTAAATAAATTATTGTTATCGACTATACTTCAAAAACCATTGATTTAAGTTTAATTTTCGAAAAGAGCACGTATTATTAGTCCGGTTAGAAGATTATGGGAGAAAAAGCCACAAACTACACTTATGAGCTCTTAAGATTTTCAACTAATCATTGTTTAGCATCTAACTCATAATTAACTCTATCATTTCTCGTTCTTCGCAAATTTAAAATCTTTAGTAAAAAGATCCGCAAATGCTTAGTCAAGTTTATAACGGTTAAGGGACACAGCTAAGAGCTCAACACGCTCGATCGAGTCAAAGTTTATTCTTATTCTACCCAGCAGGAAAGTCAACATTGTGATAAAACACTTATTTTATTTTTGAAATTGTTTAAATTTTTTCATTTTTTTGGTATTTTGGTGGTAAAAACAGGATTACGTGAAAATAACGACGGTATGCACAATCAAATCGATAGATCCCCCCCATACTATAATTGAACATTGTCCTCAATGTTTTAAGA
>BQNB010196843.1:0-11259 GCA_026074375.1 Tanacetum coccineum | reverse complement strand
CTTGTTGATTTTTACACTTATTTATATATTTTATATTTTATTGTATATTATATATATTTACAGTGTGAAAGTCACCAACCAGAGTCCTTTACAAGATAACTACAAATCTTCTATAATTTTAATCTTATACATATCTTTCTAACTATATAGGATATACACTGAATAAGTCAATACATATCACTTGACACGTCTTTATCACTTTAGCAGTCTTAATCTTCATCAAAGTCTTAAGTCTTTCAGCAGTCTTAAGTTAGTACTGACAGTACTAACTTACTCTAGCAGTACTAACTGGTTAGTACTGACAGTTGTAACTTGAGTAGTACTAACTGGTGGCTTGGCAGTACCATGTATGAAGACTTTTAATTCCCAACAACCCTCCCCTAAACTTGTGATTTACCTCTAAATCATCAAGTTTCTTGAAATAAAACCTTGTTCTCTGAGAAGATTCTTCCAAACGCTTCATCTTCTTGGTCTTTCAGCTTGCATGAATATCTTCCTAAGAAGTTCTCTGGACATTTCATTATCTTGTTCCACGATGAGCTTTGCGACCGGCATCAATGTAAGAGTTCCCCTTGACAATGGATACTCTTTTCTTACCAGCATGTAGATGGCTATTCCCTCCTTTATATACACATGATGCACTCTATATGAATCATATAGCTTCCAAGTTAAATCAGGAATATGCTTTTGAAGCTTCCATAACTCATCATCTGTATCTGGTTTAAATAATCTCTCCAACTCAACCCATATCTCTTTTTTTTGTCATCTATAGGTTCTATTGAATTGAACTTCTCTTTAACCAGACTCTATAGCATCACTAAGTCATCCCTGTCAAAGGCTTTTAGCATATCATCAAAGAAGTGATGTACCTCATTATGATTTCTAACTTTGATGATCTTCTAGTACTTCCTACTGCCTTCAGTGTAAATCTCCTAGTCAATTATTAGATACTTAGTTTGTAAGGCTTCAACATTCATCCTTTGCTATGGAACTATTATCATCATTTGTTGTAGCTCTTCTTGTGACTGTTCATTAGCTTCTTTATCTCTTGGTTCTTTAGCTAGTTCTGAGCTTTCACCAGTCTTTTGCCTTTTAGAACTTTCTTGATTAAGTTCTTCTTCTGCAACCCTTTTTAAACATCCACCTGCTAACTCAGGAACTGCCCTGTCAACTTCACTTTCTATTAGAACAAAAGTGTTTACTCTCCTCATTGTTGCTTTAAACAAAGTCTTGATCTCATCAAAGGAATAACCTCTCAACTGATGATGTGTATAACTTCTCATGTGCTTGATATAATTAGACATATAGGTCCTCTGTTGAGCCTATGTGGGTGGCTTGTTCCTCCTTTCTTCAGCTCTTTGTGCAGCAAAATACCTCTTTCTCTGATTGATAAGCTCTGCAAGCATTCTTGCTTGTTCAATTTCAGTGTACTTTTCTCTTTCCTCTGATTGTAACCTCTGCACTAACTCTTTATCAGCTTCAATTCTAGCTTGTATGTCTTCCCATTCTTGCAGATTAAAAGAGCTAGCTACTTTATTTACCCTGGAAGTCCTCTGCCTCTCTTCTTCATCAAGTTCAGCTTGCAATCTCACAACTGCTTTAAAACCAAGTCTTTCTTGTTGCTGTAACTTTGTCTTGGTCTGTACAATTTCAGATTCAGCCAGTTTACCTTTACCTTTACCTTTATCTTTGGCTGCACGCTTCCTAATATATATCAGTGTCTCAGCCAAAGTAATGTCATCATTAGTAGAAACTTCAGTATTTCGTGTAGGATTGGCAGTACTAACAGCAACATTCGCAGTAGTAACTGCTGCACTAGTAGTAGAAACATGCTCAGCAGTACTAACATCAAACTCCATATCATGCCCATGCCTCCCCTGAATCTCTGCATCATGTTTTACTAATAAAATGGCAGGATCTTGATCAATTGCAACTATCTTCCTACTCTATTTGGAAGGATCCTCCAAATCATCTTCATCATCAGAGATAGCAATTCTTGCCCTTCTTCTAGCTTGACTAGACTTGACTATTTTCTCTAACTTTTTCACCTACTTGATAAGCTTAGTATAAGCAGCACCATATATTTGCTTGGTCTGCTTCAAGTCTGTCTCCAAGCTCTCCACTTTCTTTGACAATGTTGTACATAAAACCATCAATTCTTGTTGTGTCATATTGTGCTCATCACTTCCAAGTGTGTTAACTCTTAGGAGAAGTGAATCATGGGGCATGGTAGGGGTCTTATCAATGTTACCACTGCCCTGCCCTGCTTCTAAGCCAGTAACAGTAGTGGTAGCCCCTCCATATGACATCCACATCTGTGGAAGCAGCCTTATCTGCTATAGGGGTTTGAGTAGGAGATCTGGGCTGAGGTGGTTGTTCTCTTAGAGGTTGGTGAAACTGGTGGTTGTGAGGTTGATGGAGCACTGGTGGGTGTGTGATGGGACTCAATTTGTTGTGTTGATCCTTCACCCTGAACAACTGGGCCCTGAACAAACATTGCAGGAAACAATGGAATGTTTTCCCTAGTATAACCCTTAGAAGCCCTCTTCATATTGCTAAAAAGTTTTTGAGTGTGGGTAGGAGCAATATAAAGTCTTGTGTGAGGTTGAAATAGTCTCTTGTACTTGTTCAAAAACACTTGAATAAATCTTGGATACATTAAAAATTTGTGTTTACTATCCAAGTTTTTCACCATACCATCAAAAATTAGTTAAAAAAAATTAAATTTCTTATTAGTGGCCAAGCAAATAATAATAGTTGCTATATTACGACTGAATTGTTCCCAAGAGGTTTTCTTAGGACTTAGACAATGTAGGATGATATGGATGAGAAATCTCTATTGAGGGGAAAAGTGTCCTTTTTGAAAGGTCAATTTGTCAGAAGTTGACACATATCCCATTAAAGAAAGTTGTTTAAAGATTTCAGTAGTTGGCAAAGAACTAATACCATCAACATCTGCTAATTGGAGATGCCTCCTAACAGATGCCTCAGTAATAGTCTTAACTTGGCCATCTATTGTAGCAGTTAATTCTATTTCTCTATTATCAAGTGTTATGGTAGTAGCAGTTTGCCAAAATTGTTTGATGAAAGAAACATAGATAGTGGGATTTTTAGTAAGAGCATACCTTTTGTGACTAACATTGAGAAAATCCACTATTTGATGAAATCCTTCACTTCCCTCTGGTTTCTTTAAGTAGGCGACCATGTTGTGTGTGTCACAGAATTCCAAATTCGCCATTGTTGATTGAGAAAAGTTAGATTAGGGTTCTGGGTTATGTTCGTTTATGAGAGTATGTGTGTTTGACAAAGTCAATTGAGATTATATAGATAGCACTTAAGGTTTTGATTAGGACCAGCTGAATAAAATCGGTTCTTTATCTTATGATTGAAAGAAAGATTATGAATTATCCAAATTAAGGAAACCTATAAGCGAAGTAATTGGCAGAAATATCTCAACGGCTATATTTAATTAAGAAAAATCTATTATTCCCAAACAGCACTAACGGTAGCCTAGTAGTACTAAGTTTAGCCTAACAGTACTAAGTAATGCCCATCAGTATTAACTTTTGAGTTACCAGTTTTAACCTCAATTTCGTTCCAAAAAGCATTTCTATCATTAATTTTGATCCTCACAAGCTCACTTGCTGTTTTATTCTCACTTTATCTCTTAATTCTTTTTCTCACTTAATCACTCTGTCTGTTTTTGTTTCACACATCTCTCTTTCTATTTTTGAACTCACTACATCTCTTATTTCTTTTTGCTTAGAATTCTCTCTATCGGTTTTTATTTTTTGTCAATTATTTTAAGCTTTTTTTTTTCTCTCTATCTGTTTTTGCTTTCTCTTAATGCTCACAGTATTAATTATAACAGCAGTACTAACTATACTTACCAGTAGTAAGTTAGGCCAATAGAACTAACTTGAATTTCATCATTAGCTGCCATTCCATTCCATTTCAAGCATCATTTGTGCATAATCCGCTGCATACTAACACAATTAACCTCCCCTGAATCAATACTTAAGAGGTTAAGCATTCCAATACTTGCAATCAGATATTGAAATCTGCCAACATCAAATGCTTTTGTGAGCAAATCTACAACATTCTGATCTGTGTGAATCTTGACCATCTGAATAAGCTTCTTCTCATTGGAATCTTTGATAAAATGATGTCTAATCTCAATGTGCTTAGTCTTTGAGTGAAGCACTAGATTCTTAACTATGCATATGGTGCTTTCATTGTCAATGAAAATCTTGGTATTCATGAAGTTGTATCCACAATCCAGCAGTTGATTTTGGATCCATAACACTTGTCCACAGCAACTAGCTGTAGCTACATACTTAGCTTCAGTAGTATAGTTGGCAACTACAGTTTGCTTCTAGCATTGCCATGAAATCAATCTACTCTCAAGAAATTGACAACCTCCTGTTGTGGATTTCCTGTATAAACTTGCACCAGCATAGTCACTGTCAGTATAAGCTTCCAAGTTAAATGGCGAGTCCTTAGGATACCAAAGGCCCAATTTAGGTTGACCTTTTAAGTATCTAAAGATTCGTTTCACAGCATGAAGATGTGAAACTTTAGGTGTGACTTGAAATCTTGCACAAGTACATACAACAAACATTATATCAGGCCTAGAAGCTGTTAGATACATTAATGATCCAATCATGGATCTATATAAGTAAACATCCACATCTTCAGCTTTTGTATCCTTGAGCAATGGCTTTGAAGTCTCCATGGGCGTACTTGCTATCCTCACCGTTGAAAATCCAAACTTCTTCAAGATTTCATCCACATACTTATCTTGGCTAATGAAAATCCCATCTTATTTTTGCTTCACCAAAAACCCTAAGAAGAAAGTGAGCTCACCTATAGAACTCATCTGGAACTTCTTGTGCATCAATTTCTCAAACTCAGTACATAACTCCTTCTTAGTAGATCCAAAAATGATATCATCTACATATACTTGAACTAGTAGAATATCACCTTTAACCTTTTTAATGAACAAATTCTTATCTATGTCCCTCTCTGAAATCCATTTTCCAATAAATAGGTAGACAAAGTCTCATACCAGGCTCTAGGAGCTTAATGTAGACCATATAATGCATTTTCTACTTTATAAACTCTGTCAGGGAACTCTAGATCATTAAACCTTAGAGGTTGGCAAACATAGACTTCCTCTTCAATCTTGCCATATAGAAATGCACTTTTTACATCCATGAGGCATAGGCTAAGAAAAGCATGATTGCCTCAATCCTAGCAACTAGAGAAAAAACCTTATCATAATCTATTCCCCCTTCTTGAGTGTGACCCTGAGCTACCAGCCTTGCCTTTTTTCTAACCACAATACATTTATCATCTTTCTTGTTCATATAGACCTATTTTGTCCCAATGGCCCTCTTGCCATATGGTAAATCAACCAAAGTCCAAACCTTTTGCAATTTAAACTATAGAAGCTCATCCTGTATTGCTTCTATCCAGCTTGGATCTGTCAAAGCTTGAATTAATTTCTTAGGTTCTACTTGTGATAGAAGACAAGCAAATAGACATGTATAAAGGTCTTTATGAGTTTTCCCTTCATAAACAGCACTAATAAACCCTTGCTCATTTGTAGTCTTTGTCATTCTTTTGGTTTGAGGTGCTGAATGCAAATCTCTAATGATTTGTTCAAGTGGATGATCATTGTGAATTCTGGTAATTGGAATAGGACTGACAGATATAAATGTATCCAAATTGTTCATGTCAGCCTCTGCATCAACATCTTCATTAAACATTGGATTATTGTATCCAACTATGCTATCATCTTCTAATTCAGGCATTTTTGAATCATCAACACATCTATAGATTATTTCCTCATCAATAGCATTATCCTAAGCTAGCAGCATTAACAGTTGAACTAACAGTATTAATATTGTTAGTATTGCTAACATTATTTTCATATTCTTGATCATGTCTTTCATCCTTACTATTTTTCCTTCAGGTGGATTTTTACTTTTATTCCTTGGATCTTCATCATCCTTCTTTCCAGCATCACTAGAAGGTTGTGGTTCATCATTTCTAGCATTCTTTAAAGAAGAATCAAATAGTAAACCATCTTTCTACAGTGGCATCAAAATGTAGTCTTGGCTAGATCCTGTCTCCTTGATAGAATGACCTGCACCAACACTTTCTTTTGTACCTATAAAATCATTAGAGTTTGTTCCTGCAACAACTGGCACATAATTCATTGATTTTGTCAGAACATCAATATCAAACAGCCACTTTGGTCCATCACCTGCAATAATAGGCTTATCTTCCAAGAACCTAATATGCAAGCTTTCTTCTACTTTCCTAGTTCTAATGTTGTATACCCTAAAAGCCTTACTATTTAATGAGCATCCAACAAAGAGTCTATCATCAGACTTTCCATCAAACTTACCTAAATGATCTAAGGTATTAAGAATGGTATGAAGCTTATAGCAGGTGTTCTAGCTCTGAACAGTTCATAAGGAGTCTTGTTATGAGGTTTAACTACTAATACCTTATTCTGCACATAGCAAGCAGTATTAACTGCTTCAGCCCAAAATGTAGTAGGTAACTTAGAGTCAGCTAACATGGTTCTAGCAGCCTCAATTAGTGTCTTCTAGCAGCCTCAATTAGTGTCTTATTTCTTCTCTCTGCAATACCATTTTGCTGAGGAGTTCTAGCTATACTAAATTCCCTCTTAATGCCTTTATGTTCACAAAACTTACTCATAACTTTATTCTTGAACTCTGTTTCATTGTCACATCTAATTATCTTTACTTTCTTATCAACTAGATTTTGTATCTCATTTATAAAGCTCTTAAGAATGCCACTAGTTTCATCCTTAGTTGCTAGAAAGAAAACACAAGTAAATCTGGTATAATCATCAGTGACAACTAGAAAATATTTATTATTCATTAACTCTCACAAAAGTTGGACCAAACCATCCTTATTGCAACATGAATAAAGGCTGAGTAATAGAGTTCTGAATCTTGGACTTACAAGAGGCTTTGTGTTGCTTTCCCTTAAGACAAGCAACACAAGTTTGGTCATTTTTAAAACGTTTTGAAGGTAAACCTCTCACAAGATTTTCCTTAACAAGTTTATTAATAGTTTTAAAATTTACATGACCTAGCCTCCTATGCCATAGCATTGATTCATCAAGTGTGGCCTTTGCAACAAGACAAGTTAAACTCTCTTTAGGAACAATATTCTTCATATCAACACTATACATATTGTTCTTTCTAGGAACTTTAAGTAAAACCTAACTTTCATCAGCTAACTTAAAGTCAGGAGACAAAACAAAACATCCAGTGTCAGTAAAAAGAACACTGTTCTTTTTGTCACACATCTGTGAAACACTAAAAAGGTTAAACTGTAACTCCTTGACAAAGTACACATCCTCAAAATCAAGCTTACCAGTTTTAAGAGTTCCTTTACCAGTAATTTTCCCTCCTTTGGCTCCTCCCCCAAAGGTAACATATCCTCCATCAAATTCCTTGAAGTCTGAGAGATAGGACATGTTCCTTGTCATGTGCCTTGAGCATCCACTGTCAACATAGCCTTGATCTTCTTTTTGTGGATGACCCTGCACATAAAAATAAGGAAATTAGTTTCCTTTGGGGACCCAAGCCATCACTGACTTAGATCTGCCTCATGCATCAACATAATTATGTTTCTTCAAAGTAATTGATGCACTATTAAGTTTGGTAGGTCTCCAAACCCAACATGCTGAGGCCTTAACAACATTAACCTGATTTTCCCTCACAACATTAACTACTGCTGAATTTAGCCTAGCAGTATTAACTGCTTTTGGCCTAGCAGTATAAAATTTACCCTTAACAGTATTAACTTTTTGGCTAAAATTTTTGTTAGTTAATGTTGTTCTTGTTTGATAGGGCCTCTTTACAGTTGATTGTGCTGATTTAGAAAAAATGTGACATTGGTCTAGCACTATAAACTGTAGTTTTGGGATGAGCAGTATTAACAGGCCTAGCAGTATTAAGTGATTTTAGGCCAGATTTCATTAAAACTGTTCTTGAAACCATGTTCCTATGAGCACTAGGGTGAGTCTTTTTAGCAAAATAATTGTAAATCACCCTTGTATAATTATTCCCAGATACCACCCTTTCCCTTTGATGGTAATTGCAATAATCCTGCACATGGTCAAAACTTTTACAGACAAAACAAGCTTTATTGTACATCACAAAGTCACTTCCTAGCTGTTGGGACTTCTGATTATTCCAGTTTCTTTGATTTCTCCTAAGACTTTGTGATGATCTGTACATTTCAGCATACTTAACTGGTTTCCTAGCTGGTTTTCTTGTTGTTTAGGTCTAACACATTCTATCTTAGCAACAGTAGGAAAAATAGTTTTCTTCTCTAACTTATCATCAGACACCAACTCCTCAACCAATGAGGAATCAGGAATTCCCTAACCTTATTAGAAGTATCTTCAATGACACTCTTACTTGTTTTAGGTCCATAGCCTTCAAACTCAGGCTGTTGGAACTCCTCTAGACCAGAGTTAGACAAATCAAGCTTTCGGCGTGAAAATAACCCTGTATGAGAAGGTGGAACAACATTATAGCTTACAAACCCCACACCCTTTCTACTTTTATCGGTTATCTGACTCCCTATTAACTTGTCTAAACTCTTAGAAGAATTATCAAAATTTTCAATTTTAAGTTGATTGCTTTCTTTTTCTTTCTTAAGCTTTTCTAACTCACTTTTAAGCATACTAATTTCTGAGTCTTTGTATGAGATATCTCTTTTTAGAGCAACAAGTTGCTCACAAAAAAACCTCATTCTTTTTGTAAAATACAAGTTGCTCTTCTACAGATGCTAACCCTCTTTTATAAGTAGTTAAATTTAACTCAGATTTGTTAAACTCTATTCTTAAATCATCAAGTTGAGTTTTAAGAGTTTCAAAGCTTTTTAGACAGGTTTTTGAACAAGTTTTGTCATTATATACCTCAGAGTCTATAAAATCCATAAGATCCATATTTGTAGGGACTTCATCATCTGCCATATAACTCCAGTCAAAACCAGCTCCATCAATAGCCCCCATGGCTTTGGAAGAAGTTTCTTCCACATTTATAGTCCTTCTAGAGCTGTCTTGATTCATGTTCCTGCTATTTTGGTTCCTAGGTCCTCTGCATTCCCTTGCAAAGTGTCCTATCTTGTAACAGTTGAAACACTCCACCTTGGACTTGTCATATCCAACTGTGTCACTCCCATTGATAATGATCTTTCTACCAGTTTTTTGGAAAAACCTTCTTGTCATCATGCTTAGTAATGCTAACTGCCACTTCAAATCTATCTCTTCTAAGTCATCTTCATGGATTTGTTTAAGGTCCTCATGTACAAGTTGAGACCCGTTTGGTTGATTGGCCAAAAATGCATAAACAGTGGCATCACTTAAGTTAGCAGTACTAACTTGAGTACTAGCAGTGCTAGCTTGAGTGCTGGCAGGGCTGACTTGAGTGTTATCAGTAATAACTCCATAAGCAGTATTAACTTCATTAGTACTTCTAGGAGATGACCCAAAAGCCATGTTCTGAGAACTTGAGCTTGTGCTTGAGCTTGCGGTTCCTTTAACCTCTTGTTTAGCAATCTTGAAATTGTTGTAGAGATCATCAAAGCTCATTGTGTCTAGATCAGGTTTATTCCTCTAGACCACAACATGAGTATTCCACTCAGAAGGCAGACTTCTCAAAAAATTTAAATTGAGATCTTCTTGTAAAATATTTTCACCAAGATAGCCAGCTGACTTACAATCTTCTGAGGCCTATTAAAATTAAAGTCAAGAGACTCTATGCTTGGAGCACTAAAGTTCTCATACATTTGCTTCAGAAGAGTCTTCTGAGTCTTCTTTGTGTCTTTATTACCTCCAAATCTTGTTTGTATAGCAGCAAATAAAGTCTTAGCATCTTTGTACTGATTAAATGTCAGTAGATGTTCATTAGGAAGTGTCATCAGCAACATACTTCTTGCCTTCACATCATTCTTTTTTTGAACCTTTTCTTCAGTAGTTACAGGACCTGGTATTAATGTGTTAGGATTATGAAAATCCATGTAAAAAACTCGGTCACCCCGTGTAATGTCTATCATAGGTTAGCTCGTAGCCTTAATAGTAATCGTTTAATTACCGTATAACTTATGGTGTTGGGCCGGGTCTTTACCCACATGTTAGCCCACTCTATAGCCTACTTAGGGGCATAAAACTCATGTATATATACCCCTTTCTAGCCATAGGAAGGGGTTGGTTGTTCATTTGGTTATACACATACTAAAGGTGTTTTTCTCTTACTAGAATCCTTACTTTCTCTCTCTAGAAATTGGCCAACCCATCATCTCTTGATTGTGTTATGATATCCAATATACTACAATTGGTATCAGAGCTTATGGGATGATTAGCTAGATTGTGTGTGTGTTTTCTTGGTTAGTTTAGATCAAAAGTTTGGTTTTAGAAGGTTTATGGTCTTATTCTTGACACTCTTTGATTCTCATGTTTGTGGTGTTAAAGTTAGTGTTTTTATTGTTGTTATAGCCTTCTAGGATCAAGTTGTGCAAAAGAAACCAAGCAAAAACGTTCAAAAGGGTGATTTTTAGGTGAAAAAGTTCGTATTTTTCTTGACTGCGTTTTGTCTCACTGACATATTCTTGGTTGTGTTTTGTCAAAAAAAGTACAATGTGTTTTGTCGTTTAGGTAAAGGACAACAACGTTTTGTCTTATTAGGAGCTGCGTTTTGCTTCCTGCATTTTGGTTATGCGTTTTGCTTCTTGCGTTTTGGTGCTGTGTTTTGCCTCTGCGTTTTGCCTAGTTGAAGACCTATCTTGCGTTTTACCTAGGGGAGACTCTATCCATTTCATTTCTTGGTTGCGTTTTGTCTCTTGCGTTTTGTCTCCCGCGTTTTGTCTTTTGCGTTTTGTCTCCTGCGTTTTGTCTCTTGCATTTTGTCTCTTGCGTTTTGTCTCCTGCGTTTTATCTCTTGAGATTTGTCTCTACGTTTTGTCTACTGAGATTTGTCTAAGCTTCTTTACTGAGATTTGTCTAAGCTTCTTCACTGAGATTTGTCTAAGCTTCTTCACTGAGATTTGTCTAAGCTTCTTCACTGAGATTTGTCTAAGCTTCTTCACTGAGATTTGTCTATGATTATTCACTGAGTTTTGCCTAGGTCATATTATCTTCATTACGTAAACTCATTTCAACCAAACCAAATCATAATTAAACAACATATCACCTAATCTAACAAA
>BQNB010196838.1:0-11259 GCA_026074375.1 Tanacetum coccineum | reverse complement strand
CCCCCCCTCCAAAAGCAACGGCTTTGCCGCCCAAGTTGATGCACCAACGGCCCAACTAACGTAAATTTCTCTTTTTTTTGCTTTTTAAATGTATTTTTGGTGTGTATGGGTTGATTATGTGTGCTTGACTGTGTGTAGTGTGTGTGTTTTTCAATGTGTGTGTGTGTATTTTTAGAGTTTCTAACGAAGAAGAAAATAGAGGTAATATGTATTGTTTTTTTAAGTTTTTACTTTATACCTTTTGAGTTTTAAAAGTTCAAACATTATACCGTTTAAGTTTTAAAAGAATTTTGGTATGGGTTAAAAATATGTAGTGTGTGTTTTTTGTTTTTTATTTCATTTATATTTTTAGTTTTATATAATTTGTATTTTATTTAATAAATGAAAATATATTTTGTTTAAATAAATAGAAAAGAAAAAAAAATTGGGTCCCATAAGTGGTGTTAAAATGATGTTATGATTGCAGGAGTTTTTTTAGGTGTTGGTATTGAAATGTTAAAACTGATGTGACAGTGTTTTGATGTTATAACATTTTAGCCTCTTAATAAAAACCATTTGAATTATACATTAAAGGGATCTAATATGAAATGTAAGGGCCCGTTTGGTTTCACATATTTTTAAAAGGATTAGGATTTGACACCAAAATATGTTGTTTGGTAGCACTATGTCACTATTCTGTTTGGACTTAAATCATAATACTACTGTGCTCAAAAAGAGGCTATTTACCCTCCTTTCATTATTATATCCCAATTGTGTAGGTCCACTTCAAATTTCATCCACTTATTCTTTTTTTTATTATTTTTTATATAATTAATTTTAATTTTAATTTTAATTTATAATATATCTTTAAATATTATTTTCTCTCTTCTACATCAAATTCAAATTTAAATTCTAAACCAAATTTAAATCCATATTCAAATCATAATCCTAAACTCATCCACAAACCAAACGGGCCCTAAATGTTTTCGGAAACAAATCAGTAACCTATTTGGATGGATGACCCGGAGTTTGTGCAAATCATAACTCCAATTATGTGGTTTCCTATTTAAATAATCTAAAATGGAACGTTTATTGCCCTCTTGGAAAATAAAAACGTTTCCAACGAAAAAATGCACATAAGATTTTATACCAATAACAAATACGCAAGTCACAAGTGTCTTAGTATCGTCAACAAATGGTATCTTTCATTATCTATTTTTGTTAATAAAAACTGGATTTAAATCTTATAAAAAGGTAGAAAGAAGCTTCTTTTATAGGACAACATTTAAAAATACAATCAAATATATTTGGTGGGCATGACCAAGTCTTATCCGTTATTGTTTATTGGCGACTTAAACATATGATAATCATTAATTGAATATTTGATCAAGATTGGATATTGGATATCTATACTTGTGACAAAACAGCCAACGCCGAATCACGTTTTTAGGTTTTGGCTTGAAATAAATTCACATAGTTAATGGTTGATTAGATACAAAACAAATATATTAAATAAAGCATTTTTTTTAACTTGTGCTTTTAAGACATAATTAAAAAAGGTCATACTGTCTGCGTATCACATTTTGAATGGCCTGATGATGTGGATCATTCGATGACTGCTAGTCATTATGAAAGTGACACAAATGCTGCAGTTTTTTTTTAACTTGTGCCCATGAAGGATAAGTTAAAAAATCCCTTAAATAAAACACTGCTATAGTATTGTATACCTTCACAAGTAGTATAAATAAATGAGAAAAATCTTAAAATGGTACAAATACATTAGGCCAGTCAAAGACTTGGACAACTGAACCTCCTCTTCTCATTTTTGAGAAGAAGAGAGAAAAAGATATTAAAATTAAAGAATATTTGTCATTTAATATAATTAGTAATTAAAAAAACATCAAATTATATTTATTTTTATAATAAAAAATAGACACGAGTCAAAGACTAAAAGAGGTAAAACAGTAAAATGGTCGAGCTTGACAAAAATAGAAAGAGAAGATTCAAGTTTTCTAAGTCTTTAAACATGTTATAAATACATGAGCATTTTAAAAATTAACTCTAAATAAATTATTATGATGAAACAGTGACTGAAAATTATACAAAAGCACACTCATGGTCTCATGAATTTCCTCGAAAGCTAAGTTGGAGGAAACAAAGATTAGTTATTACGGAATATTTTTTTATATATATTTTGACTTTGTTTAATTTAAAGGTTTTCTAACTTATATCATAATGATACAAGTTTAAAGTATGAAATAAACATATTTATTTTTAATTTTTTTTTTCCATATTAAACAATTATAAATATGGTAAATATCGTTAATTTAAAAAACAATTAATATCAACTAAAATATAAATGTGATTATTTTATTTTTTTAATGACTTAAAAGCTTGTGTCACCACGACACAAATTAGAATGTGTCATATTATACGGACTTCTTGGTAATAATGTTAGGTCATTTCTACCTAGGGGTGTAATCGAGTCAAGCCGAGCTCGAGCTTGACAGGGCTTGAGCTTGGCTTGAAAAGAAAATAGTAGGTTTGAGCTTGGCTTGATAGCTCGTCAAGCTTTAACCATATAGGCTTGAGCTTGGCTTGAGTATGATTTGATTAAAGCTTGAGCTTGGCTTGAAAAGCTTGAATGTGTACAACATTAATGTATTTAATAGCTAAACGCTCAAACTCATCAATAAACATATGCATAAAGTGAAACAAACAAAAATCATAAGTGAAAACAAAGGTAGATCCATTAAACATTAATAAAACTAACAATAACATTCTCGTACTAAAGTCTAACATTAGAATAAAACATAAGCCAAAGTACTAGTAATTAATATTCAAACGTACAAAGTATTTCAATAAAAACATACATTAGCCAAAGTACTAATTGGTTTTTGATTAGTTTTGGCTAATGTTTTCAAAAGTCAAAACTATGTATGAAGAATACAAAGCACTATAATATAAATCGTTAGATTAATTAGGGTTAAATGTCATTTTAGAATACATTATTAATTTATTTATGAAATAGGTCCTTATAATTAAGTTAATACTAAAATTATCCCTTAATTACTAATATGATTTAATTATATATTAAAGCTCGAAAAAGCTTGATAAGAGCTCGAGCCGAGTTATCAAAAGCTTGAGCTTGGCTTGTTATAGGTTTCGAGCTAATTATTAGGCTTGAGCTTGGGCTTGAGCTTGATAAAAGCTTGGCTTAATCGAGTCAAGCTCGAGCTCAAGCTCGAGTTGCTTGATTAAAGCTTGACTTGATTACAGCCCTACTTCTACCTGTTGCTAAAAAAAGTTTTGTTTCCTCTTATAAAAAGTGATTATGTTGGCAGTGATACATAATTTTAGCAAATTACAAATAATTTATTGTCTTTTTTTAAGAGGAAAAAAATGATTATTAACAAATAGAAACATCTTCTTATTCAATTCAGTGTCTGGACGAATAACCGTGCATAGCAACGAGATTTTATTGCGGCAACAATTATACTTGCGATATTTTAGTTATTCATTTCATCAACTATAAAAGATCTTCTAAAGTTCAATTTGAACATGATACATCATGTTCATATTTTGTAAGGGGAGGAAAAAATGTGGGTCATTTAATATGTCACTTTTATTTTAATTAAATTTAAAATTACACTCAAAATAACATTAATATAACCTATCATGTTTAAATTAAACTTTAAAAAATCTTTATCGCACAATAATAATAAAAAGTTGTAATATGATGTCTTATATAGTAGAGTTTGTGAATGAAATTTTAAAAGATAGTAATGTTAGGAGTAGATAAAAAAAATATTTTCTCTGTTTTTTTAATAGAAACTCATTTAAAAAAATGTTATCGAAAGTTGTCATGTACTATTTTGAAATTTTTTGTGAGAACATAGTTAAGAAAATTATGTATATTAAAGCAGTGTTATTTAAATTTTAATGTACAAATTTATGTTCTAAATGGGTATTTTAAAGATTAAATATTATTCATTTTTAAGATTTTTCTAAGTTTTAAAAAAAGGTATCCGTGTGTTTTATATGTAGTATAGATAAAAACTTGTTTTAGGATCTATTAAATAATTGGGATAATGCATATAGAGGTCACCTAAGTTTTCAACTTTTAGCATATAGGTCTCTCATTTATTGAAATGAACTTATATGCCGTCTAACTATATGTTTGCCTTCGTTTGCACCAATTTTGGCCAAATTTATGCCCGAAAACTATAAAATATAAATAATGAATCAACCTCTAATTTATCCAAGCTAAACGAATGAAAATTTTGATGCGAAATACCGATTATACCTTTAATTTAAGTGCGAACTTATATTATTAAAAGTACTTTAATAGGACACAACTTAAATTTCGTGGCTCGTTTTTTATTCTTATTAGTTTAATATGTCAGTGTTAGGTTTATTTTTGCCGTTTGATAACTATCCGGATTGAATTTGACCGGAATTGGTGTAAACGAAGATAAATACATAGTTTGGTGGCATATAAGTTACTTTCAAAATGAGTGGCTTATATGTGAATCACTTAAAAATTGGGTGGCCTCTCGATATATTAACCCTAAATATATAAAATGTTAAAAATTAAATTTGGTTATGTAAGTCTAAAATAACAGTTGACTATTGGTAACGGGCCAGGTCAATAATGGTGGGCTTGTAAACCACACGGCCCTGGCGAATATTACAGTTTCAAGCCTTAGATTGCTAAATGGTGTGCACTAGGTTTGTAAACCCGCGCTTCACCGCGGGGTGTTTGCGTACTGTGTTGTTTTACGGTTATTTGATATTTGTTGTGACCCACAAATAACGACTTGTTATGTGTATACGTGAAAAATAGCTAAGACGTGCTTAGTCAATCTTTGACGGACCAAAAAAAATATGTTAAAATCCATTCTAAAAATAAAAAAAATTGACCTAAGCGCGAGCCCAAGACCAAGCGACCAGCGAGCCCAAGCCCAAGATCTTAGCCCATTTGCTGGCTCAAATGCCTGTTAAATGTAGTGTATATATATGCGTGATGCAGTTGTTGTAAAGCATTGATGCAGTAGATGCTCATTTATGGCACATACAATTCGATTAGGTAATGTGTAGGGTGTATTACTTGTTAAAAAGTAGTTGTGTGTGTATGTGTGTGTATGTGTAAAGAAGTGATGTAGTAGGAGCTCATTCATGGAACATAAGGTTTGATTAGGTATCGCATAAGGTGTATTACTTGTCGAAAAGTGGTTGCGTGTGTATTTGTGTGCATGATAGCAAAGTTGTTGTAAAGCAAAATCAATGATGCAATAGTGTTTCATAGACCGATAAAATAAAAAAAAACACAAGGTTTTTATTTCCGACCTTTCAGGAGTAATTTTCAACCCCATCCCCACCCCCCCCCCCCCCACCCCAACGTGGGGTTAAAATGGGGTTATTTGGGGGGTTTTTACAATTTTAATAACCTTATGATTAGGTCAGGTGCATATGTTATAAGTGGTTAATGTTGACTAAACAGGGTCGATATGGGTGTAAGCCCGCCCATCACCTTCTTACCCCCCCACGAACAACTTCGCAACATAACTTCCCCACCCCATAGCCATGCACAATCCACTTGAACCCCATCTTTCCACACGCACATACTCCCACACCATATCATCTTACGAGTCCACTACCAAGCGCCGAATACACAAAAGAAGCCAACCTAAGCACAGGGAACCAGCAGTTCCATAAAGTCATGCAGGCCAGAACACCCGACAACTCCAACTCTAAACACAGCCCCCAGCCACCCCAATCTCACCCAACACAAAATGTAATCCCGCGGAAGCACCAAAAAGGGCCACCAAAGACAACACCCCCCTTTCGCACAAATCCAAACCACGACTCTCCGAAAACAAATAACAGTAAAATAGGCAGACCCCACTATGATCTCTCTGCCACACACCGCCCGCCATATATATATATCGACGCAAGAACAAGCAACAAAGCTCAAAAGAATTGCTCCGGCAAAACAGTCCAACCCCCCACCGCAAGGCGCACAACAAACCGCACCGGGGAGTGGGGGGGGCCGCCCACCCTACACAACAAAGAGCACAGGTGCCATCACCACCCACCCCCAGGCGACCAGCAGAACCCAGAACTACAGCAGCTGCGGGGAGGGAACACACAACACAAAATCACATTACACACAACGGACAATACCCACCAAGTATTCCCCCCCCATCCATCCGAAATCTAAAGCCAATATAGACAGGCGAAATCACACCTCAAATCGCACCGCATAAGCAAAGCACCAACCCAAGCCTCACACAACTGACAATCCTCCCCAGCACGCCATCCTTAAATACGACAAGCACACCAAACAACCCGCTCTACCTAAGCCCACCACCATCCAAGCCTCATTGTCAACTTATCCATAACAACCCACCCCCCCAGCAATGAACCACACATATAAATGCATATAGCCTCCCCAACACACACACACCACCCTGCACACACAAAACATAAATACAAGCATATTTTTTCTATTTTTGGTCTGTTTTGGGTCGTTTTTAGGTATAAATGGATATGTGTATTTTACACCTATCAGTGTATGTGTATGTGTAAAGAAGTGATGTAGTAGGAGCTCATTCATGGAACATAAGGTTCGATTAGGTACCTCGTAAGGTGTATTACTTGTCGAAAAGTGGTTGCGTGTGTATTTGTGTGCATGATAGCAAAGTTGCTGTAAAGCAATGATGCAATAGGTGTTCATTTGTGCCATATAAGGTTCGACTAGGTCACGTGTATGGTGTATTACTTATGATTAGGTCAGGTGCATAGTGTTATAAGTGGTTAAATTGTTACTAAACAGGGTCGATATGTGTAAGCACCCGTTGCACATATGGATTGTGGTGAGTGGTTTATGAATTTAGGCTTCATCTCCCTTTTGTATGGTTTAGCATAATCATGGGCTTATTGAAAAAAACGCCGATAAGCTCTTTTTATATTTTCTGAGCTTATCAACTTAAGTAAACTCATAGGCTCAAGTTGATTACCTCGTAAGATGACAGATTTTCAAATTCCAATATGCCCCATAAAATAAGCTAAACCAAACGCCCCCTTACTTGTGATAGTATATTATATTATGATTATACAGATGCTTACTGGAACTTATTTTTATAAAATAGGTTGACTACGCAACCGTTTTTATGTTTCGTCTGCTGATGTTTGTGGACAATGGACTAACTGCAGGAATGGGATTGTAAGGCCTCTCTTTGTTCATATTATGAGATTATGATATACAAATAATATGGGAATTTGAGTTTTGTGTGTGAATCTTTAAAGTTAGGTGGTATTTGGTATTGCGTTTTCCTAGAATTAATAGGGAATGTAGTCATAGGTGACGTGCATTGGTGAAAATACTTATGGATAACATAGCTTTGTTTAGGAGGTGCTGAAAGCTTTTAGGCCTCCATTGTTGCTTGTTGATGTATTCTAGAGGTGTATGTTTCTTGTTATTTGTTATTGCTTAATTGGTTGTTTGGGCATGTCCAAAAACTAATGAGACAGTTTGGTTGTAATAGTTCTTTGTCGATAATCAGTTGAGGCGTATCTTTAACAAACTGATTCTGGTTATGTGATTATACATGCAATTTAACCAGAATATGTCACTTAAATTAACTAATTGTATCTTTGTTTTTTTATTTTACCGGGGTAATCCCCTTTACCCAAAATTTTAATAACTAATTGTTTGATTATTTCAACTTCAATCAGCAGAAACACATCTAAAGCCCAACTCCTCCAGCCCCTGTTGTTACAGTTGATTATCTCAGCTTGATTGCTCCAGGTCACATAATTACTTTTAAAATGCAATGCCATACGTCCCTTTAGTAGGCAAGCTCTTTGGCTTTAGAAGATGT
This sequence comes from Tanacetum coccineum, assembly GCA_026074375.1. NCBI lineage: Eukaryota > Viridiplantae > Streptophyta > Magnoliopsida > Asterales > Asteraceae > Tanacetum > Tanacetum coccineum. The sequence goes on along the minus strand of BQNB010196838.1, from coordinate 3,394 downwards.
TATAAATAATTAGTGTGCTTAGTCGGCAAATATGATGTTTTCATGATGTAAAATAATCAGTATTATAGCCCGCAAAGCCCTAATGCGGCTAGTTTTTGTCTTGTGAGTAGAACGAGCATATTTGGAATTAGAACTTATATTAAGTATGTCAAAGTTATTTAAACACCTGATTGCTAAGGAGAGTAATGAATTGCATCTATAACTGAGAATCAAATCATGGCTGGTATTACGCTATCTATTGTATGTGTCACTTTTCATTTATGGCTGATGTAGATTACAATGCTCTGATATAGATATCAATTTCGTATATCTATATCAGGTTTGAGAATCGCTGTCAAAAGTTGAAGCTTGGTTAAGCATTAGCTTGGGCCTGAATATTGCCTAATCTTCACATTCACTTAAAACGATTAATGTAGTAACATTGTTGAGGAAGTGGTGAAGTAGATCAACTGCTTACGTGAACTCGTGAAGGATGGAATGCAATAAGGATGAAGCCACAAGGGCGAAAGAAATTGCTAAAAGTAAGTTTTCTTCAAAGGATTTAAACGGTGCCAAGAAATTTGCTTTAAAAGCCCAAAATTTGTTTCCTGGTCTCGAGGGTATTTCCCAACTATTAGCAGTTCTGGACGTGCATGTTGCTGCCAAAAGCAAAGTAATGCGGTGAATAGGATTTTTATGGGATACTTGGTGTGAACTCGTTAGCATATGATGATATTGTAAAAAACATTATAGAAAACTAGCTTTATCACTTCATCCCGATAAGAACGGTCAAATTAGATTAGAGGTTTTTGTAAAGGAATCTTTGTGACTGTTCTTAGAACGGTCAAATTTGAGGCCATCTACTTTTATCCCTCATGATCATTATAGAAGTGAACTGCTGCTGAAGCTAACAGGAAATGAGGAAACAACTAACTATATATCAGAGGTTCATTGCTTGTGTGGCTGCAGGTATAACTGCTATATAAGTGCCACTTTACTTTTTTTTATCTTATTGCTCCAAATTATTACTCGTACTTTACTGATAAGATCCTTAGCTTTTATAGAGATCTAATTCAAGATGGTGCCTCTCTCTAATAACTATAAAGATGTTTGGACTTTGGATGTGTGTTCTGGGAGCGACCATGCTATATCAATTGTGCACTATCGTCTTTGTATGTGCTTCCCCTGATTGAAGCTGTATTAATGTGATAAATCAGACTATGCGTCTCTCAAGTTGGGTTAAAAGAAAGGTGCAAACAGTTGTTTTAGTTTACCCTTACATACATAGTAAGTTTTGTTGCTGCTGGCATGAAACTAAAAGAAATATTGTATCAAATACGTACCCTTAGTACCGTCTAGCATAAACAATGCACCTTTAGGTTGGTCACCCTTGCACCAGTTACCATGTTGTTTACTACTCTTACATCTGGCTCCTCCTCATACCATCGTCCTGGACCGGTTTCAACTGCTGTAAACTTTGGTCTTGTGTGGTGTTTCCTGGTTCAGTTTGTTCACTCATCGTTTTATTGCTTGTTTTCTAAAGAAATGTTTATTTGCAAAAAACTTTTCAAGCATGGAATCTGTTATCCGATATGCTTATCATTATGATGTCTTGTTGCTTGGGATCATGGTATGCTACTTGAAACACATGTTTTCTCTCCATTGAATTTAGTAGCCTTTTTTGTTGTTGTTGCTAATATCATATCCTACCACTTTTTTGTTTAAAACTTTGATGTCTGGTTTGATTGGCGTCCCGCCTTCGAATGGGGTTCTCCCCCAATCGCCTATGCACATAAGGAGTCTTGTAATTCTCAAGAGACAGGTTAGAATTGCGATCATGTGTTGTCAATATGTTGATATATTTGGATGGAGTTGGTTCTTATACTTAATTTGTTATGACAGATGATACGAAAGAAGATGGTTAAGTGTGCCAAAGATTAGTTTACAAAGAATAATCAACGCACATTCAAACTCAGTGTACCATAACTGGTGATTAATGAACAACTAAGTGTAAATTCTATTGGATATTCTAACTTTTTAGTTGTAATACTTTGGACTACTGAATGTTTAATACTAAGTATTGTACCTCTTAATGATCATTGTTTTTTTAATATCAAGTACTTTTGATTACTTTTTGATGTCTGAATGAACGTAGATGCATTGTAAATTTTGATTCAGTAAATTGTTCAATGTTGTGCATTAAATTGTTAACTGTGATGCACTGAAAATACCGGTGCATCACAATGTATACAACTGGTGCATCATAATGTTTATAGAAAGTGCATCACAATATAAAAATCTGGTGCATCACATTATATATGTTTCACTTGAATATAAAGAAATGTTTGAATTACAAAAACAGAATTATTAAGAGTATGAGGCACTAAATTGTTTACTTTGACGCATTAGATTGTTAACAGTGATACACTAATGATACCAGTGCATCACAGTGATACACTAATGATACTAGTGTAATAATTTTTTAAGTGTAATTCACTCAAACAATAAAATTTTAACTTAGATGTACTAACTTCTCTTTTTTAAGTGAGATGCACTAACTTTTTTTAACTGTAATGCATTAACAAAATACATTGTGATGCAATAACTTTTTAACTGAGATGTACTAACTTTTTTAACTGTAACGCACTAACAAAATACATTGTGATGCAGTAATTTTTTAATTGAGATGTAACTAACTTTTTTAACTGTAATGCACTAACAAAATACATTGTGATGCAGTAATATTTTTAACAGAGATGTACTAACTTTTTTAACTGTAATGCACCAACAAACACATTGTGATGCAGTAACTTTTTTAACTGAGATGTGCTAACTTTTTTAATTGTAATGCATTGAAAAATACATTGTGATGCAGTAACTTTTATAACTGAGATGTACTAACTTTTTTAACTGTAATGCACTAACAAAATACATTGTGATGCAGTATCTTTTTTAACTGAGATGTACTAAATTTTTTAATTGTAATGCACTAACAAAATACATTGTGATGCAGTAATTTTTTTAACAAAGATGAACTAAATTTTTTTTAATTGTATAGCACTAACATTGTGGTGCATTAACTTTTTAATTGAGATATACTAACTTTTTAACAGTAATGCACTAATAAAATACTTTGTGATGTCGTAACTTTTTAAATGAGATGTACTAACTTTTTTAATTGTAATGCATTAAAAAAATACATTGTGATACATTAATTTTTTGAACTGAGACGTACTAGCTTTTATAACTGTAATTAATGTTTTGAAAGGCTCAATGCGCACTAAGGCGCAAAGGTGGTCAATGAGCCTTGAGGCGAGGCGCATACCAAAGCGCGGGATTCATAAATATGAGTCGCACTAAATACATTAAGTTTTTTTTATATCATATGAATTTTAGGTAGATTGAATAAAACAAA
>BQNB010196835.1:0-11260 GCA_026074375.1 Tanacetum coccineum | reverse complement strand
TTTTATCAGTCTCGGATAATTACTATGTGCCTTATTTAGAAGACTACAACATCGGTTGTGAGCCGGCAAGATGCAGTAAACTTGTATTAGCCTACAGTTTTTTATTACTATTACCTATTTTTTCATTTTTTTTTACTTTATATTACCACGATATAGAGAAAATTTCTTTTTAGAAAATTTAAGTATAAATTTGAACTAAAATTATTGATATCGACCATACTTCAAAAATTGTTGATTTAAGTTTAATTTTCGAAGAGGGCACGTATTATTAATCCGGTTAGAAGCATCATGGGAGAGAAAAGCCACAAACTACACTTATGAGCTCTTAAGATTTCCAACTAATCTTTGTTTAGCATCTAACTTATAATTAACTCTACATTTCTCTTTTCTAAAATTTAAAATCTTTAATAAAAAGATCCGTGAATGCTTAGTCTAAAAGTTAAGGAACAAGCTAGAGCTCAACACGCTCGATTGAGTCAAAATTTATTCTTATTCTACCCAGCAGGAAAGTCAAAATTGTGATAAAACACTTATTTTATTTTTGAAAATTTTTAAATTTTTTCATTTTTTTGGTATTTTGGTGGTAAAAACGAGATTACGTGAAAACAACGGCTGCAGGCACAATCAAAACAATAGATCCCCCCATACGAGAATTGAACATTATCCTCAATGTTTTAAGAAGGGTCTCTACGTATGATATGTGTAAAATACACATGTCCGTTTGTACCTAAAATAACCCAATTAAACCCAAAACAGACCAAAAATGGCAAAAATATGCTTGTATTTATGTTTTGTGTATGCAGGTATGGATAAGTCAAAAATCACAAGAAAACAGTCAAAAGTGAGCAAACACGGACACGAGAATCAAAAGAGTACAAAGCCGAAGCCCCAAAAGACCAAAGCCTTAGCCAACTTTCATCTACAAGGGCCATTCTTGCAATTCCCAAAAGTTATTTATAACTTTAAAGAATGAAAAAGAAAGACAAGGACCAAAAGTGCAATCCTCCCAAAGTTCAACAGTTTTAACTGTCAAGAAAGGAGCGGGAACCCCTTTTACTATTCATCGTCTCTCCCATTTTCACTGCCATGGTAAAACAAGGGGCAAATCAAAATTAGAGGGTGCTTAAGTCAATTCAAGAGGTCTACATCACAAACCCAGGGTCAAATCAGTCTTTATCAAAGGATTCATTAAAAATGAGCCACATCATAAGATAAAGAAGCACAAATTGTGATGGGTTTTGTGCTAAACTTACTCACAAAACTAACACAAACGTCACATCAAGGGAATGACACGCTGGCAATCCTCAGGTGTCCACATCTTGATCAAACGGCCACAATTGATGATCAAATGATTGATTAAATGAATGGCAGAGATTGAAAGATTGAAAAGCAGGGCTAGAGGTCCTAGAAGCTTCAGCTGGGCACTATAAAAAGACCTCACTTCTCACACACACATCATCTAGTTTTTGAATCCGTTTTTATCTAGTCTTTTCTTTTTATCTAGTTTTTAGTAATTTTGTTTAGCTTAAATTCGTGTTTTTATTTTATGTAATTTTCCTTTTTCAAGTAATGTAATCAGCTTCTTTAATCAATGAAATTCAGTTTTTAGTGTTTTAAATCTCATTTTATAAAGCTTTCTTCTTAAGTCATAAGCTCTCTTAATAAGCTAAAATTGTCTCAATAAGCTACTTATAAGCTCTTTCAGTCTATAAGCTGAAATAGAGCTGTTTGAATTCAGTATTAACCTTATCTAAACCTTAAATCAGTTTAATCTCATATGGATCTTATTGTATCTAAGCTTTTGGAAGGGGATCTTACCTTGGAAGAGATCCCAAGGACTTATACTCTAGCTTATTCATAAGCTAGAGAGCTTGTAGCTGCCTTAATTGGTCCTCTTGTTTAGCTAGAGGAGTTTGTAAGTTTCTCTTTTAGTTTCCTTTAAATTCTAGTTTTAAAAATTGATATTATTGCTTGCTATGTTTAGATCTGTTATTTGCTTATTCTCTTTGCTTGTTAGTGTTAAATATCTCTTCTAGTGCTATTTAGTTATGTGTTTTCATCTGTTTTTGCTTAAGTAGTTATAGATCTTTAGTTATTAAATTCTGTCATAAAAACTCATAAAATCCAAAAATATTAGTTTAATTAGTTAAGATCTTAGAATTTTGCTTATTCAGTTGTTTAATTATGTTTGATAAGTTTGTTTTAAGCTAGTTTTTATCTGGTATTCAGCACTTGTTCATTAGATTTCTCTTAAAAAGCTTTTCTCAACTCTGTCATAATGGTTAAGTAGTGTTTGGTTTAGTGCACTCTTAATTTGCACTAACAGTATTAACTTCAGTTAGTACTGCTTAGCCTTTACACTACCAGTACTAACCTCCAAGTTAGTACTGCTTTCACAAGTTAGTACTGTTAGCTTTAATCTCAGTAGAATTAAGTTTAGTTTCAGCTTATTTAGATTTAGTTTTCATTTCTTACTTAATTTCATTGCTTATATAGTTTTTTTAAAAGTCAATAATGCAACCAGGCAGTACTATCAAGTGAAAAGAAACTGCTGCACTTTTTACACTACCAGTAACTAAACCATAAGTTAGTACTAGCCGTGTCTTAGCTTAATTTAGATAAGTAATTTTAGGATTTAGCTTATTAAATTCAGTAGGATTTAAGTTTTAATATAGCTTAATACATTTTAAGTCTTAATTTGCAATTTCTAGCTTATTTTCCTAGTTAAATTTAGCTGTCAAAAGTCATAAAAACCTAAAAAATCCAAAAACAGTACTTAGAATCTTTAGTGTCTTAATTAGTTAAATCAGCCTTTAAGTCTAGATTTTATAGCTTATTTAGATGGATAATAAGTAGTTTAAGTTGTCTTTTAAGTTTTAAAGTCTAGTTCCAGCTTATTTAAGTATCCTAGCTTATTTTGAAGTTTGTGTTTCTTTGCTATTTTCCTGAGTTGCTTATTTCACATGATCAATTTCAGTAGCGTAAAAGTAGTTAAGCTTAGTGTCTTTTTTTCATTTAAAATTAATCACATGCATAAGCTCTTTAGACTCTTTCCTTTTTCATTTTGATCTATTTTGAGTTTTCTATAGCTTATTTTATAAAACCAAGTGATAAGCCATCCTTTCTGTACAGCTTAAAGATAAGCTCTTTGAAGAGCTTATTTGTGAGTTTCATCCTATTACTTTTATAATTTGTTCCCAACAATAATCTTTACAACTTTGCTTCTTGAGTTTTCATTTTAGAGCACTTTTTCAAATTTGACCTTTAATTCGGGTCTTATTTGCTGTCCCGGGATAGATCTCAGGTAGAAAAGTTGGTAACTTTACAATTTAAGTTTTTTTTCAGTTAGTTCCCCGGTAGTCCCATTCTTTTGCACATTAATCCTTAGTTAAGTTTTAATTAAGTTTATTAATTTAATTAGTATTTATGTTTGATTTTTTAATTAGTTTAATTATAACTGTTTATAAAAAGATAAAAAATTTAGTGGTTTTAGTTTTTATAATTTTCGCAACTTCTTATTTAGTGAAATTTATAGTTTACATTTTAGGGAATTTAAAATTAGTTTATCTTGCTTAAATTGTCATTATTTATGCATTCTTATTTCGTATTATAGCTTATCCAAAATATCTTTGTTCTATTCAAATCAGGATCCGAACGAAAACGTGGTTTCAATCTCACTAGTCATTGGGGAAACGACCCGGGTGATCATACTTGCCCGGTTTGATATACGTATTAAATATTATATTATATATATTTTTGAGAGTGAATTTTATCAAGGGTAACTTGGTAATCTTCCTAATTACTCTTAGGATTATATTATTTTGTGATATATTTTACGTGTACAAAACTTGCAATCAGTTTTTGGCGCCGCTGCCGGGGACTAGTGTCTACGATTCCTACGTCTTTGTTTGTCGATTTGGTTTGAAGATCCTTTCGTCCTCGAAAGTTTTTTTTTCATCTTGTTTTTAAAATTTTCCCCAAAAAATCAAAAATATAAAAATCAAAAATATAAAAAGTAAAAAAAAATATTTTCCTTTTCTTTAGTATAAGTAAAAGATATAAAAAAAAATAGAAAAATCAAAAACATAAAAAATTATCCTTTAAAAAAGAAATAAAATAAACAAAGTTGGTAATAGAACACCAACAAATAATATCTTCTATTGAGATATTATCATTTCAATTTCCGGTGAACTTGTAATTGTTCCCAAATCGTAATCAAAGATTTAACACTTGCCTTTTGTGTCTCTACCAAGTACGGCTCACCTTGAAAAGCAATTTTCAAGAGTTACCGTGAAGTAGTTGATTATTTGGTTTAAGTCTCTTTCGTGTAACCGTTAAAATTCATTGAAAAAAAAAAATTAAAAAATCGAATAAAATTTTTGTTTTTAATTGTTAGTTTTTCTTTTATGCGCACTCGTTCGCAATCTCGTAGACGTCGTCAACAACAAACCTTCCGTGTTGAAACTTTTGAGTTTAGAAGATCCATTGTTGAACAAAACGTTGTTCCAATGGCCGACAATCGAACAATGTCCCAAATGTTACAGACACCCATCGGGTTATGAAGATGCTATAGTTTGTTCCACCGATCATTGCTAACAATTTTCGTGCTAAGCAACCTTATAATCAATCTTGTGCAAGCAATAAGTCACGGTAACAAGATCCCCACAATCCACCTTCGATTTTTAATAAGTTCACTTCAGTTTAGACATCCAGAAGTTCCTGAATCTTCTGTACGCTTTTGCTTTTATTCCTTTCTCTCTAGACTGAGCCCGAGATTGTTTAGACAAGGAACCTCCTAGAACAATTCGTCACATGGGACGACCTTGTTTAAAATTCATAAACCAATATTTCCCCCTCAAAAACCACTTACTATCGGAATAAGATCATTACTTTTTATCAAAACCAACTAAAGCCTTTAATGAAGCATGGGAACGTTTTTAAAGGACTCCTTCGTCAATGTCCTCCCATGGCTTTTCAGAACTCACCAACATGGATACTTTTTACAATTCTTTGAATTCAAACGATCAAGATGCCCTTAGATTCTCAGCAGTGGCAATTTTCTTAGACAAGATGCTCCAAGAAAGGTTACACTTATCGAAAGCAAGTCAAGAAGTTCGTTTACTCCAGAAGTCGTGCTAATGATTCAAGAGTGATACGATTGCTCCTCTTTCTAATTCTTCCAACTTCTAATAATTCTTTCGATATGCAACAAATTGCCGCTATCTCTCGAGGAAGATACTAGCAAGATGAACCAAATGATAATCAAATAAATAAGCTTTAGTTGTTACTATCTCCGCACCCGACCAAAGGCAGTTGAGGGAAGATGTGACACTTGTGGAGTCAAATCACCATTTTAACCTTTGTCCAGTTGACCGAGGTGGGAAAACCATTCTCCCGTTTTTCATGACAATAACCAACAATTTCAACAAACCGCAGCCGAGGAAATTTCTCCAAAGAAACCACCTTCCATTTTGGCAATCAATGAGAGCAAACACACCTTGGGGGGGGGGGGGGGGGGGGGGGGGGGGGGGGCACCCCCCAACCCCCACCGGGTTCAATCAACCCGAATGTCCAAACCAATCCAAACCGTATCAAGGAACCAATTCTAACTTCAACCAAAACCGTGGAGGAAATTTTAATCAAAACCGTCAAAACAACCAAAATCAAGTTTATCAAGCTCCACCATACCAAACACCAACCAATCAACCACCAATCAATCAAGTTTTACCTTACCAACTTCCAACGAATAGTGTTTTGAAAACAGATTTTGAAAGCTACGTCAAAGCAAACGATGCAGTATTAAAGAATGTGCAATGATTTTCAAAGAGTTTACAATGATTCTCAAAAGAAGCAAGATGATTTTCAGAAAATGATGCTCAGTTTCATGCAAAGTTGTCACACCAACCAACCTTCAACTTCAAGTTCTTTACCAAGCAATACCATTCCAAACCCAAGAAATGAAGCCAAGGCAATTGCAACACGAAGTGGTGTTTCATACGATGGACCTCCGATTCCACCGCCGGTGGTGGAAAAGGAAAGTGAGGTGACAAAGGATACGGAGCTACAGAGCACCGAAGACATCCAACCTCCTCCATTGGTCCAAGAACAAACCAAAGACAAAGAATCAATCGAAAAGCCTTCTTTTGTTGCTAACAAAGCCAAACCTAATTTGCCTTACCCGTCAAGACTAAACAAACAAAAGATTCGTGAAAAGGATGATATCCTAGCTTCAAAGTTTATGGAAATCTTCCGTAATCTTCACTTTGAGCTAAGTTTCGCGGATGCTCTCATTCATATGCCAAAGTTTGCTCCGATGTTCAAAAAGATGCTTAATAACAAAGACAAGTTGATCGAATTGACCAAAACGCCGTTGAATGAAAATTGTAGTGCGGTTGTCCTAAAAAAGCTTCCAGAAAAGCTAGGTGACCCCGGTCGATTTCTCATTCCATGTGATTTTTCGGAGTTTGATAGTTACTTAGCCCTTGCCGATTTAGGTGCTAGTATCAATCTCATGCCTTTATCCATTTGGAAAAAGCTTCAACTCCCGGGCCTAACTGAAACAAAAATGGTATTAGAATTAGCCGACCGTACAATTTCCAAACCAACCGGTGTAGCTGAAAATGTTTTTGTCAAAGTAGGGAAGTTTTACTTTCCCGCCGATTTCGTTGTTCTAGATTTTATAGCCGATCCTCGAGTACCATTGATACTCGGGCGACCCTTTCTTAGGACGGCTCATGCTTTAATCGATGTTTACGAAGGAGAGATTACTCTTAGGAATGATGATCAATCGTTAACCCTTAAATGTGGTGATGCACCTTCCATTTCATACAACAATCTCGAATCATTGAAAAAGGTTGATCTAATCGATGTCACTTGTGAAATTTATTCACAAGAAGTACTTGGATTTTCCGATTCCATGTTACATCAATCCTTCCTCCATACTACGATCGATTGATTCCACTTCATCTCCGACACTCACTCTGTTCAAGGAAGTGATTTTTCTCTTTTTGAAGAAGCCCGATGCTTTATAGCAATCGATGATGAACTCAGTTTCCGCCAGTTTTTCAAATTTTTTTGTTTTATGCCCTTTTAAACGTTTAAAAAAACTATGATCCCGAGGGTGACATTCTCATTCTCGAGGCACTTCTCAATAGTGATCCATTACCTCCTCGACCAAAACAAGGTGATTACTCACCCGAAATTCAAAAAGATCTTAAAGTGGTTGAACCACAGAAGTCTTCACTCGAATATGCTACTTCTTATGAACCAAAAGTTGAATTTCCCAAAGTCGAACTTAAAGAGTTACCTCCGCATCTCGAGTAAAATAGCGTTTTTAGAGAAAATAACAAACCTTCCAGTCATAATATCAAAAGATTTGAGCCAAGATGAAAAGACCTCACTCATTAACATTCTGAAAAACCGAAAACAAGCAATTGCCTTGGAAACAATCTGATATCCGAGGCATAATCCAGAGTTTTGCTCTTACAAAATCCTTTAAAGATTGATTACGAACCTTCAGTCCAACATCAAAGGAGGGTTAACCCTAAAATCCACGACGTCATCAAGAAAGAAGTAGAAAAACTTCTTGACGCGGGATTGATTTATCCGATCTCGGATAGTCCATGGGTTAGTCCGGTCCATTGTGTTCCAAAAAAGGTGGATGACGTTGTCCGAACGACGAAAATGAATTGGTGCTCAAGATTAGTCACTGATGGTGAGTTTTTGCATCGATTATCGACAGTTGTAATGAAGCAACTTGTAAAGACCATTTTTCCGTTACCATTCATGGACCCAAATGTTAGGTGATTAGCCGGAAAATGAATTGATTATTGTTTCTTAGATGGTTTTTCAAGGGTATTTTCAAATCCAATTGATCCTAAAGATCAAGAGAAAAACTACTTCACGTGCCCATACGGAACTTTTCGCGTACCGTCGTAGCCATCCGGTTTTGTGCAATTACCCAACTTTCAACGTTGTAGATGGCCATTTTTCACGACATGATATGAAAAAACGATGGAGGTTTTGTGACGATTTTTCAGTTTTTGGAGATTCTTTTTCCTCGTGTCTTGCCAATTTAGATAAAATGCTTAAAAGATGTGAAGACACCAAATTAGCACTAAATTGGGAAAAGAGCCATTTCATGGTTAAAGAAGGCATTGTTTTAGGACATAAGATCTCTAGAAAAGGAATTGAAGTCGATAAGGCCAAAGTTGATGTAATTTCTAAACTTCCTCATCCAACGACCGTTAAAGGAATCCGAAGTTTTCTCGGGCATGCTGGATTCTATCAAAGATTTATCAAAGACTTTTCCAAAATCTCTCGACCCATGACCCGTCTCTTAGAGAAGAACACTCCCTTTAATTTTTTGGAAGATTGCATTCTTGCCTTTCAAACATTGAAAAAAAAGTTGACCGAAGCTCCAATTCTCATTGCTCCAAATTAGGACCAACCTTTTGAAATCATGTGCGATGCAAGTGATTATGCAATAGGGCTGTCCTAGGGCAGGAGAATTGAGAAAGCATATTCCGACCAATTTTCCATATGCAAGTAAGACCATAACAGAAGCAAATCAAACTACACAACAACCGAAAAAAACAAAAAAAAAAAAAGAAAAAAAGATGCTTGCAGTTGTTTACGCGTTTGAGAAGGTTCGATCATAACTTAATCATGGACAAGAGTGTTTTTTGTTTTTTTATTTTGTTTACACAGACCAAATCCGCATTGAAATACCTTTTCAACAAAAGCCGCCAAAGCAACGATTGCTACGATGGGTCTTACTTCTTTAGGAATTTGATTTTCAAAGTTATCGAAACCAAGGAGCTGAAAACTAAAATACAGCCGATCACCTCTCCCTACTTGAAAAAAACCCCCCCCATTTTTAAAGTGAAAAAAAAAAAAAAAATGTTTTGGATCCAAAGAGAGATTACCGAGACTTCCCCTCTTGATACTTTTAAATGCTGTGACTTCTCATGAGATCAAAATAGCCCTGTGGGTTGCCGAATAGCAAATTACCACGCGAGGAATTTTTAATCAAAGGAATGAACGAGTCAACAAAAGAAGAAGTTTCTTCAGGATAAAAAAGCATTACTTTTGGGATGATCCTTATCTCTTTCGACAGTGGCGGATCAAATCATCCGTAATGTGTATTTGGCCAAGAAGTCTTGAAATCTTAAAGCTTGCCATGTAAGGACCCACCCGGGGGCTATCACAGTGCCAACTCACAAGCTCGGAAAGTATTTGATACCGGTTTTTTAATGGCCTACGATTTATAAGGATGGCTACGAATTGATCAATGTCATTGATGCAGTCCATAGACAAGGCAAAATCTCTCAACGAGATAGATGCCTCAAAATGCTATCCAAGTTTGTGAAATTTTCGATGTTTGGGGTATCGATTTTATGGGACCTTTTCCATCGTCTAGAGGTAACAAATATATTCTAGTAGCCGTCGATTATCTTTCCAAATGGGTTGAAGCGAAAGCGCTCCCCACCAACGATGCTAGAGTAGTTGTTAAGTTCTTAAAATCCCTTTTCTCCCGATTCGGTGCTCCTAGAGCAATCATAAGCGATCGTGGGACCCATTTTTGTAACGATAAATTTGATAAAGTTATGTCTAAATATGGTGTCACCCATCGTCTTTCGACTCCTTACCACCCTCAAACGAGTGGTCAAGTTGAAGTCACGAATCGAGGTCTCAAAAGAATTTTAGAGAGGACGGTAGGAGAAAACCGTGCCTCATGGTCCGACAAAAACACATTGATGTGAGGTATCATTTTATTGAGGATCATGTTGAAAAAGGAACAATAGAGTTATATTTCATTGGTACTGAATTCCAACTTGCGGATTTATTCACGAAATCTCTGCCTGAAGCTCGATTTAAGTTTTTAGTCGAGAAGTTGGGTATGATCAGTCGTGAAATATAAATTCTTTACTGCGAAATGTTTTTGTTAATAAATTTTAGAAAACACAAAAAGATTTTCTTTTATCAAATTTTAGAAAAAATACAAAAAGATTATCTTTTATACAAAATTTCAAAAAGACAAAAATATTTTCTTCAAAAAGACTTTCTTATATAACATTTAGAAAAGATAAATAGATTTTCTTGTATATGAAATTTCAGAAAAGACAAAAAGATTTTCTTTTATACCAAATTTTATAGAAAACACAAAAAGATTTTTGGTTTTTATAATGGCTTTCGTACATAATCAGTATGAAACCCGGACTTCAAATAATGGCTTTCATATAATTCAGTACGAAACCCGAGCTTCATTTGATGGCTTGTGTACATGTCAGTACACAACCCGTGCTTTAAAGAAAAGAAGGTGTACGCTTCAGGGCATCTATCTTTGAAAAAGAAGAGAAGTCTTCTTTGACTTGAGTCATTGATATATATTTTTCAAAATCTTTAAGTGGTACTAAAAAGATAAAATCAAGTTGTTTTTAAAAGTCAATGATCTCAAGTTGTTGAGTTATAATCGATTCGAATTTTAAAATGTGGTACTTTCAAGAAAATATTAATTTTAAAAGGTCTTCAAATCGATGTACTCTCTGTGAAAAATGTCTAAAGAAATAAAGGACTCAAAAGTGCAAAGAGAAACTCCCTCATAAATGTTTTAACGAAAATATGGTATTTTTCAAGGGGGGGTATCCGTATATGTTGTTGAAAAGTTTTCAGAAAGAAACGGAAATGGGAAATTGTTTTACATTTCACCTTCACATATCTGTATTTTTGCGTTTTTAGCTTCATGTTAAAAATGTTTCTCGGCATATGTTAAGGGGGGGTGTCTTTATAATGATTGAAAACTTTAAAGATCAAAATTTTCTTCTTCATACGATGTTTGTGAGAATAATGAAAAACAGAAAGAGAGATTTGAGTTCTAGCTTTCTCCCTTAGCAATTAATGATGATAGTTTGTGCTAGTCTCACGTAGACTTTAAACATGCTAGACTTGAATTGTTAGTAAATGAAAAACTTGTGCTAATCTCAAGTAGATTTGAAATATGTCGAGTTGGATTTTATATGGCTAAGTGTTTGCGAATCTCTTTCTTAGAGATTTTAAATTGCGAAGAACAAGAAATGATAGTGTTATTTATAAGTCATGACATTAAACGTAGAATAGTTGGTTTTCTTTCAAGCTCATAAGTACTAATTGTGGCTTTTTCTCCCAATAGCTTGTTTCACTTTTATATATGAATGTTTAATAAATAGAGTTGTATGGTTTTTTGGTTAATAAATAGCTAATAGAAGTTTTCTTTAGTTCC
>BQNB010196834.1:0-11260 GCA_026074375.1 Tanacetum coccineum | reverse complement strand
AAGCTTCCGCATTTTAAACTTGAATCTTTTGAATTTAATTGATGTAAAACTTATTATTATTATTTTTAATCTATGCAACGGTGTTTATTTTCAAAACGTACCCTTAGAGGTCGTTCTTTATGCTTTGTACTTGAGATGATCAATCAAGTCACGCCTCCGGACACGTGTTCCGTCCAGGCCCCGTCTGGGGGTGTGACAGTTTGGTATCAAGAGCCAAGGTTATAGAGAACCAGGTAGTATAAACTAGGCTGGACTATAACCAGTATGTGATCCTACGTGATTATGTGTCTTACGTGATCTTATATAGTACGTATACATAACTAAGTGCTACGTAAATAATATATACGTATTAAATACTAAGTATATCTAATAATTATAAGTGTTTCTTATTTCATCCTATCATGACGTGCTCGATGACTCATTCATTCATTCATTCATTCATTTTGCATTCATCCAGTTACCCATTCACCTATTCATATTGTTGCATCATGCATGGTTGATATAAAGATGATTTATATGAACTTTGCTTGTGCAGGTTATGGCTATTTCAGTTATCTCGATTTCTTCGGATTCATCTGAGGATAGCGTGGGGACACCTATTGGACGAGTGATCTTGTTCGGTACTATCCCTACTACTATTCCTGACACCACACCAGTTATTACTCCACCTGCTACTCAGACTGACACACCAGTGATACCCACAGAGACACCTATCATAGCACCTACTATACCACCATCTCCAGACTATACACCAGCTTCACCTGATTACTCACCTGCATCTGATTCAGAGTCTGATCCATCAGAGGATCCATCATCAGACCATATACCACCATTACCAGCTACCTCACCATTCTTATCATCGGATGATGACCCCACCGACAGTGATACACCAGATACACCATCATCACCTACCCATGATACACCTACCATACCTCGTCGTCGAGTTATGCTTCTAGCATCTGGACAGCCTATTCCCCATGGTCGACCGTACCGCTACCATCTTAATGGGCCGGTACACATGATGACCGCAAGGAAGAGGGTTAGACCGTTACCTACTCATCGTCTTGCTGAGAGACATCCTACTGATCATTCTTCTTCAGATTCATCATCAGAGGCATCATCAGATTTTCATTCGGATGCTTCATCTGATCCTTCTTCGAGACACTCATTGTCAGATCATTCTTCACCAGATTTACCGAGTACTTCTGCGGGGCTATCTCGCAAGAGACGTAGGTCCCCCATGACATCTGTACCTGCATTATCACCTGTATCCGGAGCTTTATCTCCTGTCCGTGCTGATTTGATACCATCGCCTAAGAGAGTTAGGGATTCTGGTTATTTGGCAGAGGTAGAGGTTGATCCTAGAGAGACTAGTTTGAGGGATGATGTTATTGTCAGAGTTAGTGATGAGCCTCATTTAGAGCAGGATAGTGATCCAGAGGTTCAGGCAGAGATTGACGAGTGTTTTGCTTACGCAGAATGCTCCTTTAGGGATAAGGATTGAATGCTAGAGTTGAGTTGAGACTAATGATCGAGATGAGACAGAGATGGGTGTGAGAGGCCCCGTTGAGGTCAGAAGTTGAGAGGGTTACGCATCCTGTGATGCCATAGGATATTCCTGAGCCTGCTCAAGAGGGATCAGTAGAGGTTACATATGAGACATTGGGAGATTTGGTTCAGAGGTTTCCATGATCACACACAGGCTATCCTAGTCCATTGTATACAGGCTATTAAGGAAGTTCAGAGAGAGCAGGGACACAGGATTGTTGGTGTGAGTCGAGCAGTTATTCGTCTTGACAGAGAGGCTTGCTGAGTTGGAGAGGGATTAACAGGAGGCTTCGAGGCACCATGAGTGTTGAGAGTCAGAGAGTTGACCGACTCCAGCGCGGCATGTCACGTATGCAGAGAGAGTTGAGGCAGATGCGACGACTTCGATTTTATGATCGAGTGAGAGTTGGCAGACTTGAGGCATGTGCTAGGAAGCACATGGGCTACCGTTCTTAGTGATGTTCGTTAGTATTGCAGCTAGTATACGTTAGTGATGACCGTAATGTTAGAACTCATATCTCTGTATTTTTGAAAACGTTGTGGATGTAATCACTTATGTTTCATGATATGAAACTAATGTTTTCTATGATATGGATGTCCAATAGTTTGATTCACTTAGCTCTTGTGTCATGCATTATTGGGATTTCCGTGAATATATATTTTGGTCATGTATTTTCTATTGTGATTAAACCGAAAATTTTATTAATACCGTTAGTAATCTCGCATTACCTAGAAATCTTACCAAGCGTTATATTGTTGTGTTGTAGGAAGATGCCTAACACACGATCTGGAGCGTCCATGACTCACGAGGAGTTTGAAGAATTGGTTGCTCGCCGAGTAGCTGAAGAGTTGGAGGCTCGTGAAGCCGCCAGGACCCTTGAACCCCTGAATGAGAATGGGGATGAACTAGAAGGCGAGAATGGAGGAAATGGAAATGGAAACGGAGGAAATGGAAATGGAAATGGAGGAAATGGAAATGGAAATGGAGGAAATGGAAATGGAAACAGAAATGGAAATCATGGTATGAACTTTGGAGGTTTCATGCCAGTGGCTCGAGAGTGCACTTTCCAAGACTTCTTGAAGTGCAAGCCACATAATTTCTCAGGAACTGAAGGCGTTGTCGGATTGACCCGCTGGTTTGAGAAGATGGAGACTGTGTTCAATATCAGTAATTGTCCACTGAAGTATCAAGTGAAGTATGCTACTTGCACACTGCAGGACAGTGCTTTGACCTGGTGGAACTCTCATAAGAGGACTATTGGTGTTGAGGCTGCATATGCCATGAATTGGGTTGAACTAATGAAGTTGATGGCAGAAGTGTATTGTCCCTTGAATGAAATCAGAAGATGGAGACTGAATTGTGGAATTTGGCCGTGAAGAGGAAACGATTTTTCTTTGAACTGCTTACACTCAAAGGTTTCAGGAGTGATTTTTTGTGTACTAGAATGGTCCTGATGAAGAAGACAGAGTGGAAAGGTTTATTGGAGGTTTTACCGACACATTCCAAGGGAATGTTGATTGCTTGCGAACCAACTAGACTCCAGATGCTATACCATTGCTAACCAATTGAAGGACAAGAAAGTCCCAGGGTTTATACTGCATAGGAGTGCAGAGAATAAGAGAAGGATGGAGAGTTTCTAAGGGATACGTGAACACAACCGCCATTCAAGAGGCAAAATACTAGTGGGCAGAATATGCGAGAGTCTTATACGGCTGGGACAATGAAAGAAAGGGATATGCTGTGCCACTACCCTACTGCAACAAGTGTAGGTTTTGCACATGAAGGGTTGTGAACTTTTGAGGTGTTAAAAAACTGTAAGAAGGCTGGACATCAGACTAGGGATTGTAGGGCTGCTATTGCTCCAAACACTCAGAGGGCTCCAGTTGGAAATCAGCAGGGTATTATTTGTTATGAGTGTGGAAGACCAGGACATTTCAGGAGGGATTGTCCTAAGTTGAGAAATCAGAACCGTGGAAACCAGACCAGAAACAAGAATGGAAACAAGACTGGAAACCAGACTGGAGGTAACGAAACTACGGCGAGAGCTTACGCCATTGGTGGAGGAGGAACAAACCCCTATTCTAATGTTTGTCACGGGGTAACGTTTCTTCTCAATATACTGTTTATGCTTCTATGTTATTTGATTCGGGCGCCGGATAAAGGTGTTTGTGTCAACTACCTTTAGTGCTTTGCTTGATGTTACACCATCCACTTTAGATACTATTTATGCCGTAGAACTTGCCGATGGAAGCATTTCAGAAACAAATGTTGTCTAGAGTTCACGTTTAGGGTTTTTAGGTCATCCGTTCGACATAGATCTAATGCCCGTAGAGCTTGGTAGTTTTGACGTCATCATTGGTATGGATTGGTTGGCGAAATACCATGCGTTAATCGTTTGTGACGAGAAGGTTGTTCGTATTCCTTATGGAAATGAGGTGTTGATAATTCCGAAGGAGATAGTTGCTGACAGGTGGAAGCAAGTTGAAATATCATATCGTGCACGAAGACCAAAAGTAAATTGAGAAAGGATGTCAAGTCTTATCTGGCTCAATTACATCCAAGAAGGCTGAGGATAAGTCGGGAGGAAGAAGCGACTCCCGAGGATGGGGCCAATTTTACGGAATTTCCCGGAAGTCTTCCCAGAAGATTTGCCTGGGTTTTACCGCCATCTGACAAGTGAATTTCAAAATCGACTTAGTCCCTGGTGCTGCACCATGTAAGCACGACACCGGACCGTTAGCACCAGCTGAAATGCAGATTTGTCTACACAGTTGCAAGAACTTTTCTGAGCAGAGGATTTATAAGGCCGAGTTTCCTCACCTGGGACACCAGTTTTGTTTGTCAAGAAGAAAGATGGTTCTTTTCGGATGTGTATCGACTATCGTGAACTGAACAAGCTTACTGTGAAGAACCGATACCCACTTCCGAGAATCGACGATTTGTTTGATCAATTGCAAGGATCAAGAGTCTATTCTAAGATCGACCTGAGATCTGGTTATCATCAACTCAGAGTTCGCGAGGAAGACATTTCAAAGACAGCATTTAGGACTCGCTATGGTCACTACGAAACCGAGTTCCAAGTAATGTCTTTGGTTTGACTAACCACCAGCAGTTTTCATGGACTTGATGATAAGGGTGTGCAAACCGTAATCTGGATAGATTCGTATTGTATTCACAATGATATTTTGATCTACTCCAAAGCAGAAAGAGCATGAGGACACCTTAAGTTGATCTTGAATTTATTGAAGAAGGAAGAATTGTACGCCAAGTTCTCAAAGTGCGAGTTTTGGCTGTCGAAGGTACAATTTCTTGGTCACGTGATTGATAGTGAAGGCATTCATGTTGATCCCGCGAAGATTGAGGCAATCAAGGATTGGGCGTCGCCCAAGACACCCACCGAGATTCGTCAATTCTTAGGTTTGGCCGGTTACTACCGACGATTTATCGAAGGCTTTTCAAAAATCGCTAGACCGATGACAAAGTTGACTCAGAAGAGCGTGAAGTTTGAATGGGGAGAAAAGGCAGAAGCTGCATTCCAGTTGTTGAAGCAAAAATTGTGTAGTGCGCCGATTTTGGCATTACCAGAGGGAAGCGAGAACTTCGTGGTATATTGCGATGCTTCGCATAAGGGGTTGGGCGCGGTTTTGATGCAGAGAGAGAAGGTCATAGCTTACGCATCCCGCCAACTCAAGGTTCACGAGAAGAACTATACCACGCACGACCTAGAGCTTGGTGCAGTAGTGTTTGCCCTGAAGATGTGGAGACATTATCTGTACGGTACCAAGTGCGTTGTATTCACTGATCATAAGAGTTTACAACACATACTCGACCAGAAGGAGCTGAATATGAGGCAAAGACGTTGGTTAGAATTGTTGAGCGACTACGACTGTGAGATTCGATATCATCCAGGAAAGGCGAACGTGGTGGCTGATGCCCTGAGTCGAAAGGAAAGAAGCAAGCCGCTACGAGTTCGAGCTTTGGTTATGACAATAGGGTTAAACCTTCCTAAGCAAATTTTAAGTGCTCAATCGGAAGCCAGAAAGGAAGAGAACTTCATCAACGAAGATTTGCGTGGCATGATTAACAAGTTAGAACCTCGCGCTGACGGAACGTTATGTTTGAACAATCGAAGTTGGATTCCGTGTTTCGGAGAGTTGAGGGCCTTGATTATGCATGAGTCGCATAAGTCGAAGTATTCCATCCACCCTGGATCGGATAAGATGTACCAGGACTTGAAGAAGTTATATTGGTGGCCTAACATGAAAGCAGAGATTGCCACTTATTGTCAGCAAGTGTTTAACCATGTCAAATCTAAGATAGAATATCAGAAACCATCCTGGGTTTGTTGGTTCAACCAGAGATCCCAAAATGGAAATGGGAGAACATAACAATGGACTTTGTGACTAAACTGCCGAGGACAGCAGCTGGGCAAGACACGATTTGGGTAATCGTTGACCGTCTCACTAAATCTGCTCATTTCTTGCCTATGAGAGAAGATGACACGTTAGAAAAATTGACGAGACAATACCTGAAGGAAGTAGTCTCAAGGCATGGAGTACCGATTCGATCATCCTGATCGCGATGGAAAATTTACTTCCACATTTTGGAAGTCTCTACATAAAGCATTAGTGTACTCGATTGGATTATGAGTACAGCCTATCATCCAGAGGACCGATGGTGCAGAGTGAGAGAACCATTCAAACTTAGAAGATATGTTACGTGCCTGTGTACCACGACTTTGGAAAGGCTGGTAAAGATAAACACTTACCTTTGGTAGAATTTTCGTATAACAACAGATACCAAACCAGCAATTAAGGCTGCTCCGTTGAGACGTTTTGAATAGGCGCAAGTGTCGATCACCATCTGCTGGGCTGAAGTGGGGACAGTCAGCTCACTGGCCCAGAAGATCTCCATCGAGACAACCGAGAGAATAATTCAAACCAAGAGCCCTATCCTAAGCCGCCCTTTTATTTATTTTGGGTGTTTTTTTTTTTTGTGTTTTTGTTTTACAAGTTATTAATTTTGTTTGAATGGATCGTCAAAAGAGCTATGCCGATTCAGAAGAAAACCCCTTAGTTTCAGTAGGGGAATTAAGGTCATTGAAGTGTCTCCTTGGAAAGGAGTGATACGTTTTGGCAAACGGGGAAAGCTGAACCCTCGTTATATTGGACCTTTTAAGATCATTGCCAGAGTAGGAACCGTTGCTTATCGTCTAGAACTTCCAGAGAGGTTGAATAGAGTTCAATAGTACGTTCCGTTTCGAATTGAAGAAATGCATGGCTATGATCCGCTGCTATACCATTGGATGAGATCCAGAGTTGACGACAAAAAAAAAAAAAATTTTTTTTGGGAATTTCATCGAAGAACCTGTCGAGTTATGGACCGGTAGAGGTCAACGTTTTGAAGCAGAGTCTATTCCGATTGTCAAAGTGCGGTGGGAACCTCCCAGAGAGGTCCTGAGTTCACCTGGGAACATGAAGAACCAAATGCAAAAAGAAATACCCCATCTTTTCACCAAACTCTGCACCGCTGCAGAGGTTTGCGTCCTAAGCTTTGAGGACAAGCATTCTTTAACGAGGAAAAGAATGTGACAACCCGATATTTTCCGTTCATCAAGTTAGCCGTTTCCGTGTAGTAATTTGAATTTTTAAATGTTTCGTTTAGCTTTACCGTTTAACCGGGAAGTTGTTTCGTTGTTATCTGAGAATAGTCTCCGGGAGCGAACCGGGACACCAAACGTTGTAGTATTTTGGCAATATCCGCGTTTTTATGTTTTTAAGCAATGTTTAAAATTTCATAATTTTTGGTGATACCGTTATTCGTTTCGTTACTTGCGTTATCCGTGTTTTACCTAAACTCTAAGCTTAAGCATGCAAGACTTGGAAATTAAATCATTTTGAGAGCACTAGCAACAAGTATTATAAAAATGAAATGGTCCCCCCCTCCTCTTTGTAATTTTCGGTGCACCAACAACACCATGGACTTGGTGGACAAGTTTTGAAATTCAAAATGGAATAAGACAAGAGTATATGCATGAAATGTGCTAGCTTATTTCTCATTGGTGGATCATTTTGGTCCCCCCTCCCATTTCTTTGTCTTATTTCGGTACACACACACACACACTATTAGTGTGTGAAGTAAACATTGATATATATCTTATTCATAGTCATTTGTTCATTCCATTCACACACACATAAAACTTTACTTCACTTTTCTATCTTTTCTTTCTTTTCTTCCTTGTGCCGAACCAAAAACACCAACAAAACCTATTCATTTTTCATCTTTGATCAAAAACACTTGAAGATTTATTGAAGGTTTGATCATTTGTATCATCCGGGTATTTGTTAAACAACATTTGGGTTGTTATAAATCTTTGTTCATCATCCAAATCTTCTAGTTTTTGTAAGTCTTCAAATTCTTAAACAACTTGTACTTTTATACTTCTCATGATGCATACATTTACTAGTTTTGTGTGTTTTGATTGGGTTTGTGTTTTTTTTGTTTTTTTTTTGTTTTGGTTTGTACAATTTATTTTGTAAAAACAAAGGTTTAAAAACTACATAAACCCTAAAAGGGTGTTCATATATTTCGAACCATACATAAATAAATATAAGGAAATCTTAGTTTTGTGATCGTGGTTATTTTTGTGTAATAAAAATGATATGCTATAGTTCATTTTGTTTGACTTGTGTTTAACAAGCTTGTGGAAAGCTTATTTAATTATTTGGAGCTTATTGGGGCTTATGTATATATTTCGGCCCAAATGAAAAGCCAAGAAAGAATTATTGTTTAGCTTATTTTGTTTTGACATATATTTTGTTAGCTTATTTTCTAGCTTTTTGTGAAAGGACAAATGATAAACTTATTCGGCTCAATAAATAAGCTCGAATATAGTTTATTAGGCCTTAAAGCCACGTCCCACATACAAGACCCAACACCATGAGAACATCCTTGAGCTCATATGGTTTGGCTTATTATACTTGACTTATTGTGAGCTTATTTGATAGCTTATCTTGAGGTCACGTATTTATTACTCAATATTTTACTTATCGAATTAAATGGATAAGTAAAACTACATTTTCGGACATAACGGGCCAAAGCCCAACATATATGCAAAACACCAAAGCATAAAAGCTACGGTGTAGCTTATT
This sequence comes from Tanacetum coccineum, assembly GCA_026074375.1. Classification (NCBI taxonomy): domain Eukaryota; kingdom Viridiplantae; phylum Streptophyta; class Magnoliopsida; order Asterales; family Asteraceae; genus Tanacetum; species Tanacetum coccineum. Next base: position 2,560 of record BQNB010196834.1, on the reverse strand, counting down.
GGATAAGTTCGTGAGTGACTTATTTAATAGTGTACGATTTAGATGTTTTACGTTTAATTATTTTTGGACGTCGAACGTTACAATTAATAATGGATGTGATGACGAGTAAATTGTAAATATGGAAAGTGGTTTGAAAGTGGTGTTAAATTAAAGTCTACGACTTTGGAAAACGTGTAAACACGAATGGGTCATGCCGAAATTTTGTAAAAATCTTTATACTTAGAAACTATTTGGAAAAACATAAATGATAAAATATTTCGATTAGATTACCTAACTATTTGGAAATATTAAATGATAAATAACAAGTAAATTGTAATGTGATTAACGAATAACAAATATAATATCTATATTAGTAAATATAATATATATATGTACGTTTCTGTAAAACTCGATCACCAACGTTTTCAAATATGCAACAACTTTGCTAAAAAATGACAATTGAACGTGCATGCATCAATTTAGACGATAACCTCCGAGTCTAATCGAAACCCATATTCCTTAGGTCATAACCCGTGTACCGCGTTCATTCCAAGTACCAAACTTTGCGTAACCTTTACCTTATCATCATGGTAGTTTCATAGCCCACTCTTTTACTCGTTTTAATAAATGGTTTATAACTTGGGGTGAGAACATTGCTTGCTTTAAAATTGGACACAAGTACTTTTACGTGAAGATTTTCCCTTAGTTTACGTGTTGCCCTAAGTAGCTGTTAGACCAATACTGCCCGAACTATCATGATCTGTCATATCTACTTGACTGGTAGCCGGTCGAGGGACGCGAATAGTAAAAGATCTATTGGGACTAATTATCCCTATCCGGATGATAGGGCGCTCACCTAATCCCCGACGGGCGCCCGATAACGGATATATGTCAGGGTCCGTACTGGTTAGGTTGTCTTTGGTCGGACACCGGAAGGTCTCCCCCCCCCCCCCTCGCCGCACCCCCCGCAACAATTACTTATAGTAATGTACATGCTAGCATACACAATTAGCTTCATGTCATGAGCTTAGCGCAACGTAAATACTTTTATGTGAAGTTGTCTTTGTATAGAACTGTCCCGCATACGTGTTTGAAAACTTGTGGTCCACTATAAAAACGTTTGAACTAAACCTATGAATTCACTCAACTTTATGTTGACCGTTTTAAGCATGTTTTTCTCAGGTGCTTAGCAAGGATGCTGTTGATTGACTTATATGGAGTCTATATGCCTACACCAGTTTACCAAGAGATTTATCTATGTTTTAAATACCGTTGTTGACTATTTAACTTACCGCATTTTAAACTTGGAATCTTTTGAATGTAATTGATGTAAAAACTTATTATTCATATTATTTTAATCTATGTAACGGTGTTTATTTTCAAAACGTACCCTTAGAGGTCGTTCTTTATGCTTTGTACTTGAGATGCGCAATCAAGTCACGCCTCCGGACACGTGTTCCGTCCAGGCCCCATCTGGGGGTGTGACAGTTTAGTATCAAGAGCCAAGGTTATAGAGAACCAGGTAGTATAAACTAGGCTGGACTTAATAACCAGTATGTGATTCCTACGTGATTATTTGCCTTTCGTGATCTTAGATATTGACGTATACATAACTAAGTCTACGTAAATAATATAACGTATTAAATACTAAGTATATCTAATATTTCTAAGTGTTTCTTATTTCATCCCATCATGACGTACTCGATGACTCATTCATTCATTCATTCACTTTGCATTCATTCAGTTACCCATTCACCCATTCATATTGTTGCATCATGCATGGTTGATATAAAGATGATTTATATGAACTTTGCTTGTGCAGGTTATGGCTATTTCAGTTATCTCGATTTCTTCGGATTCATCTGAGGATAGCGTGGGGACACCTATTGGACGAGAGATTCTGTTTGGTACTATCCCTACTACGATTCCTGACACCACACCAGTTGTTACTCCACCTTTCTACTCGAGACACACCAGTGATACCCACAGAGACACCTATCATAGCACCTACTATACCACCATCTCCAGGTTATACACCAGCTTCACCTGATTACTCACCTGCATCTGGATCAGAGTCTGATCCATCAGAGGATCCATCATCAGACCACATACCACCATTACCAGCTACCTCACCATTTCTATCATCGGATGATGATCCCACCGACAGATGATTACACCTAGATACACCATTAACACCTCTACCCATATACACCCTTTTACTGAATTACCGCTTTCTACCCAGAGATCACCTATCATACCTCGTCGTCAAGTTATGATTCTAGCACCTGGACAGCCTATTCCTCATGGTCGACCGTACCGCTACCATCTTAACGGGCCGATACATATGATGACTGCAAGGAAGAGGTTTGGACCGCTACCTACTCATCGTCTTGTTGTGAGACATTCTGCCGATCATTTTTATTCAAATTCGTCATCAGAGGCATCATCAGATTTTCATTTAGATGCTTCATCTGATTCTTCTTCGAGACACCCACTGTCAGATCATTCTTCACCAGATTTACCGAGTACTACTGCGGGGCCATCTCGCAAGAGACGTAGGTCCCCCACGACGTCTGTACCT
>BQNB010196833.1:0-11260 GCA_026074375.1 Tanacetum coccineum | reverse complement strand
CGTCTTATACCTTTAAATATGATGCGTCACTACTTTTATGTGACATGTAAGCGTGCATATTAGAACACGTTTGAAACATGTAATAGGACAATTTTTAGTTCAGATACTCACACCGGACTTTGGAGAAAACTCGATGCAGACCTAAATCAATTAAAAATAGCTAGTTGAAAAAAGAGTGGCTCAATTATATGGCATGTCATATGATATAGTGGTTGTTCAAGCGTGGGCTTGAGGTTAATGTGGTACTTCAGCCACATTCCATTGTACTTATTGGTTTTTTTTGGGTATTAATATAATTTACCGGGGTTCCCTTTTACCAAAAAAAATAAACAAGCATACAATGATAAATTAAGAAATCGAGATATACAAAACCAAACATTCAAATCTTCATAATAATGGCTAATACCCGAAAGTATTAGCCTTCAAACATCATAATTAATACAAGAATAATGGATTAGCCAAGGTAAACTAACCGAGTTAATAAATGATACCAAAAACTGAATGATTACAAAAGTATAAGAAATTACACGTTGTCTTTTATGGATTAGAATGCGTTGCAAGACCTCTTCTGCTCTTTTTCTCCTCTAAAAATCAACTTTTGTGGTTTAGGTATCGAGAATATGATTTAGCACACTTAAAACTCGTTTTTGAGTTTTGTATTTATATGGTCCGGAGTCGGTGTCGATGCGGCGTATCCAATGTATTGGATACGGCGTATTGGAGTTTCTTGGAGTAGAGACCATGTTTGATATCTTCCAGAATATTCACATACTATATTTCCAATACTGCGTATTGGTCTTCTCTGGATACGGCGTATTAAACTTGTTTCCTTTGTGGTCTTTGGTGAGTACAGGCACGGATACGCCGTATCTTCCTTGATGGATATGGCGTATTGGTTGTCAGAATAGTAATCTTCAAAATATTTTCGTTTAAGCTCCATAATGCGTGCCTTTTGCTAATATTCACCAAGTACTCTGTAATTACTGCAATTCTCAAATATAAACAATTAAGTAACAATTCTCTAGAATAATTATACAAAATAGGTTAATAACATGGGATAAATGATGCTATAAAATAGACGTTATTTGATGTCATTAGTACTGCTTGCAAAGAATCTCCAGATGAGCAACAAATACAATAACTACCCTATGTGTAGTTGATACGCCAACAACACATCCCCTAAAAGTTTCTTGCAACTGAACCTGAGAAAAAAAGAACAAACGATAAAGATTAACTGATAGTATTTCTATATGCAATTAAACCAATTGTAATAAAAAGTTGATTTTATGATTTATATAAACAATATTTCTATATGCAATAAAAATAATTGTAATAAAACCAAGATCATTCATGATATCTGCAACTAAACGCCACATTTACGTATTGCTATCTAGATTAGAGCCCTGAACAGAAAACAAATATCGAGTGTAAGTGTTTGGGTATCTTCGATAACTAATTTGTTACATAGTTGACCTAACCTACATAGACTAAAATCCAACTACGTGCCACATTAACTATAGCTCATCTTATAAAATCACATTCCACGTAGTGATGATAAACACATAGGACGTTAGAGGTATATATGATACAAAGAATACTGGCATATAGAATACAGTAAATACCAAATACACACTAAGAGTTTCTGAATGTTACAAATGACTTTATTTTTAAGTGCAGCACATGGTGTTCACATACAAAGCTGCTTATATAGATAACATACAAAGTATACCAACCAATTTTTTGAATTTTTATCGGCGGACATATCATGTATTAAAAAAGATCATATATAATGCACATAGTAGCATATTTAATAGAACGTGAACATGACACCTCCATATCATTCTAGTTAAATCCTTTAAAAACCATCACAAGAATTCAAGAATGACGAAAATGATTATAAGTAAGCTGGATAACAGATCATAGCTACAAATATATGTTTCCTGAACTTCTAGTGTATTTTTCATAATTATAAGCGTTGAGAAAATTTACCCTCTACTTCTGGTGCTGGTCATCTGTACATTCGTCATGCTCTCTTTACAAAGTGGTAAGTAAGGATTCTTCTTCGTTGTCCATGACACGCTATCTTTTGAAAATTTGCTTCTGTATCTCATATGGCTTGGATATCCTCAGGTTAGTCACCCCTAACACTTGATTTTCCATTTGTACATTAAACCAATTAGCTTACAAAGCTAAAAACGATAACTAAAAATTTATTCATATTTGAGTCTGAATCTGAAAAACAATAGCAAAAACATAACAACAATAACTGATAGAATGTTTACATGACACCTCCAAGCATTCCAGTTAAAACCTCCATGTCAATTGTATGTAATGATAACCTAATATACTTGGAGCTCGACTCAACTCGATTTTCTATTCTAGTATTACCAATCAGTTGAATCAAGTTTACTAAGCCTGGTCGTCATAGTCCCAAGCTTGAGCTCGACTTGACTATCAAACTCAAAGTTGAAAACTCGACTCAATCTAAATCAAGCCTTTGTTTTCAAGCTTTAGCTCGAGATGGATTGATCTATAACCTGAATGAGAGGATCCTCTATAGAAGATCGATGCTATTTCTTCCGTTTAACAAGTGATGAATCAAACTTTACGGTAATATCCTTATTACAAACCTAAAAAAAGACGTATGCTCATCGATTTACAGATGTCATTACAAACCTGAAAAAGCTGTCAAAGTCGCTTCTCGATAGATAAGAGAAATGTAAGCCCCTATGCACCCTTCAGAAAAATTGCCCAACTCCTTAATGCATACATCAGAAGTGAAACTCATCTTACGCAAGTGAACACTAAAAAGACCACTTTACGATCTTCTTAATTTGGTGGGCCACCATTCACAAGCCTATTAAAATGTCTTGTCACATTTTATCATCAAGCCTCCACAAGGTGAAATGCCCCAACCACAATGGTTATCTGGGTCAGACCATAGACGATCGCACATTGGACCTTCGTATGGAACCTCTTAAAAATGGTCAAAGTTTCTTATACTATCGAGAGTTTCAATTGAAGGTGACAAACCACGATGAAGATAAAATATCTTTGATTCAACCTATAACAATACCAAAAGAAGGAAGTCAGACAGTGAAAATGACTAAACGGAAACTAGGTAAACTAACCAATGCAGTCAATGGAAAATAATCGAAGAGATCTGTGAAAGTATTCCAAATATTAGAATTTGCATACCTATAAGACAAAAACTATAATTACACACCAGCGAGGACATTATGCATATAGGAAAATAGCAAACAAATAAAAATAATCAGCAAGAACTATTGCAATTGTATGCGGCTGTCTTGGTAGATCCAAATTTATTAGCATTTTTTGATCCATGACATATTGTATAACATTTAGAAAATGAAAACTATAATAGCCTATAAACTATAACACTAAACAAAAAGCTAACTTACTTCCGAAGACATTCATCATAAAACCCATAGACTTGAGTGATCTGTACACCAAAAAAATGGTCAATTCTAGATGTAGGCTATTATTATGGGAAAACCTTCACATGATATAATTTCAAGAAACATGATTAATTCTCAACCAAGATACATATATTAATATAGGGATAGCCACTCTAATTTCTCTTATCATAGTAAAACTGATAAGTAGTTTATTATCCATATGTAGTTTCAAAACCCTGATAGTAGGTTTTTTTTATCCATATGTAGTTTCAAAACAGTAGCCAAATATTTCATCAGAAAAGAACTGTGGTGGTAATCATCAGGAGCCTGATCTTCAGGCTTGTTAAGTTCCTTGATCACTTTCACATCATAATAGCAGATTTTTTTTTGGGTAAAGAGGACTAATCAGCCTCGGTAAATTATATTACGCCAAAAATGTCAATGAAGTACAATGGAATGTGACCGTGTGCCACATTAACCTCAAGCTAATCAGCTTGAACAACCCCTACTCATATGACATGCCATATGAGATCTAAAAACTATTACATACCCAATAACACCGATGGGGAAAAACCATCTAATAATACATAAACAATAAAACATGATTACTTTAAATTAGATAACGGTAACTCCCAAACGCGCGAAAACATAACCGCATCCTTGGACTTCTTGAATCGACAAGTAAGAAGCTTCAAACGGACAGACGACATAATGCAATCCACCACCTCAAGAACTGATCTCTTTGACTTCTTAAACAGCCTAGAATTACGCTCATTCCATATATAATAAGCGGAAGCAGCAAGACAAAGTTTACCAACACAACTCTTAAAAGACTTGCGTTTTACAATAGGCATGAGTGTAGCCACTATGGAATTAAGAGACGAATTCGAAATAGACAAACCCGCTTTAAATTTAATAGAACTCCAAACCTGATGAGAGAACGAGCACTCGAAGAATAAATGTTCGTGGGAATCCGGTTGAGTCTCACATAAAGGACAAACACTCAAAATGGCGGAACCAACTTCCCAAACTCTAAGCAAATCTTGGGTTTTCAATCTTCTCTTCATGATTAGCCACAAATTAACAGCATGCTTAGGAATGCACGTTGGATACCAAACTAAATCATACCACAAAACCTCATTATCATGAGGACGAATAGAATCCCAAACGCCATTAACTGAAAACGCATTATATGACCCGTCATTGTTACGCCATGTCAACTTATCAGGTTGATGAACAAGATTCGGCACCTGAACATTAGAAAGAATAGGATATCTAGCAGCCCAATCAGATGGCCAACACCATTCATCACCACTGACATAATAGCAGATTATTCCATACCTATAAGACAAAAACTATAATTACACACCAGCGAGGACATTATGCATATAGGAAAATAGCAAACAAATAAAAATAATCAGCAAGAACTATTGCAATTGTATGCGGTTGTCTTGGTAGATCCAAATTTATTAGCATTTTTTTATCCATGACATATTGTATAACATTTAGAAAATGAAAACTATAATAGCCTATAAACTATAACACTAAACAAAAAGCTAACTTACTTCCGAAGACATTCATCATAAAACCCATAGACTTGAGTGATCTGTACACCAAAAAATGGTTAATTCTAGATGTAGGCTATTATTATGGGAAAACCTTCATATGATACAATTTCAAGAAACATGATTAATACTCAACCAAGATACACATATTAATATAGGGATAGCCACTCTAATTTCTCTTATTATAGTAAAACTGATAAGTAGTTTATTATCTATATGTAGTTTCAAAACCCTGATAGTAGGTTTTTTTATCCATAAGTAGTTTCAAAACAGTAGCCAAATATTTCATCAGAAAAGAACTGTGGTGGTAATCATCAGGAGCCTGATCTTCAGGCTTGTTAAGTTCCTTGATCACTTTCACATCATAATAGCAGATTATATAATCAAATAAAAAGTGCATCAACAAATATATTAGTGCATAAACATATATATTTAATGATTAAGATGAATAACAACCTAGATATTAACTTTACCGAAGCTTGTTACGAGGTTAAGCATTAGTCAGAGAGGATTCACAATGTCATGCTTGATGAAGACACTATAATCCAGAACTCATACCAAAAAAAGGTATATAAGAGTTTCAGTCATACTATATGTAGATGTTGTCAAACAAATACTTCTCCCCCTTAATTGCCAACATGTTTACCATATCAAGGATATTTTTTTATGGTTTGTGAAGATGAATGAATGATATTATTAGGGTTTATGAACCTGTGTTTTTTTAGGTGTAATAAAAATAATAAAGGATCCATATGAGCCGAATGTGTAGAGATATTTATCTAAACACTATATTTTTAAAATTACAACTTTTCACAAAACCTTATACATATTTATTTGGAACATATATTTCAAAAAAATGGTTTGATCAAGTGTTTAGAGGCTACTTTAATATCCTTGAGGTTTAAGGTTCGAAACTTGGGTATCTTATATTTTTAAATAATTTCAAAATTTCTAAAATTCTAAAATATTTTATGTATTAATAAATTTCAAAAATTCAAAATTTGTAAAATAATTTATGCATTACTTACAAAATTTCTAAAATAAAAATTGATGACATGGATTGAAGGATGACTGAGCATTATGACATGGCAGTGGGATGCTAAGTGGAATAATATGTGTCATCCATCCTCTTATATGCAATGTGTGTGTATATATATATATATATATATATATAAACTAAATTACATATTTACTTAAAAACTTTTAAATGCTTACACATAATTTCCAACTAGTAAATATTTACTTTACATATAATTTACCTTAAATATTGTTATTATCCACTATAAAATTAAATCATCGCATCCAAATTTATCTAATAATATTGAATCAAAATTAACGATGCTCACGTTCATAAATTATTTCCAAATGCTACGATTAACGAAATTACCAACAAATGACTATCTAAAAAATAATTATTTTCAACGAAATGAAATGACTAAATATCTAAATTGAAACTTCTCACATATCAATTGCAACTCATATACCTTATCACACAATATTAAATGCACTAATTGAATCTTGCACACTAACTCAAATCACATAACATCTAGTTAGGCTAACACTATTGGTTAAACTAACCTGGTTTGATCACGGGTGTCACACACAACCCGGGTTTGTCAGAAAATAAGTGTACGTGTCAGTGCATTTTTTTCAAAATAAGAGAAATCTTATTTTTATTAGTGAAAAAGTGTTGTACTTAGAAAAAGAATTAGTGTTTTCAGTAATCAAAAAATGATTTAAAAGATAACTCGACCACTCACTCAATGACTACAACTCTTTAAATAGAAAACGGGTCATTATTTAAGGGGGGAGAAAGTGCTAATCAAATAATCTTTTAGAACGCTCTTTTAAAACAAACAACGGAATAAAAGGATAAAGTTTTTAATAACGACGAATAACAGTTTGAAGAGGAGTTAATTTATTAACTCAAAGGGTCTTAGATGTCATTAGTTTAAATCTTTAGGGACTTAGTTGCTATTGACACGATACAAAAACACCTTTTCGGGGGGTCTTGGATGATCAAAATAAACAAGATTTGCCATGGTTCTTTCTAGTGAGAGAAAGTAGAGAGAGAGTGGAAAACTTATGAAATATTAGATTAGAATGAAAAACTAGAAACCCTAAACCCTAATTTATTAGCGGTTTCTCTCCTTGTGTGGGCGATTCATGGCTTCCTTGTGTCTAATCTTTCGTGCCTGATTTTCCATCTTGTTTTCAGATTCGATCTAGGGTTCTTGTTTCCTATTGCGTATTTTTTCTGTTCATATTCGGTTCTTGATTTTAATTAGGGTTTGTTCGATCCTTTTTAATTCCATAGTTCTGATTGTGATTTGATTAAATTAACGTGGGAGGCTTGTTCTTTAAATTGTATCTGATTGCTTGTTTGTGATTGGGTGTGGTGGCTAGGGCTTGGTTGCTTATATTAATATTTTATGCGGCGATTAGGGCTTATCTGATATATTATTTATTTAATCGGCGATTAGGGTTTGTAATAAACCCATTGTGAATCGGTTCTGCTATCTCGTTACTGCTGGTGTTTTGGGATTCGTTTGTGCTTACTGGACGATCATGGATATAGGGTGAGGTTTCTGATTGGTGTGTTTGAAACCCTAATTTATTAGGGTTTCTTTTGCTACTGGTGGGTTTTCATTCTGTTGGGTGTATCGAGTTAGGAGAGATGGAAAACAATGTCGATCGTAGTAAACATGATGCGTTGAATAAACTAGATGGGGTTGCTGAAGGATTGCTTGAACGTATTAGAAGATCTCGTGCATTGAGGGCGTCCGAATCTGATGTAAACCCAAAGCCTCTTAAATCGATTCTGAAAAGATCGATTCAATCTCCTATTGCTAAGGATAATAACGGGGTTAGGAAGGTTTCTATGAATCCTACTACCATGGTATGGGAGGTCGAAACGGATTATGCATCACCAATTCGTAACGCTGATGAGAGTGGGTTTCAACCGAGTCTTACTAGTGAAAGGGTTGGTTCGACGCATACTAATGCTCATGAGAATGTGGTGACTGCTGATAAGGGGGTTTCGAATGCTACTGGTCTTGCTGATTCGTCGAGTAAACAGCAAGGTGGTCCTAATGCTAATGAGCCTATGGCTGATGCGAATATTGTTGGTGCGTCAATGGATGCGAGTGATACAAACTCTTTGACAAATGCTACTAAACAAGCAGCTGGTCCTAAGGTTAATACGTCTTTTGCCTCGGTTATTAAGTCTAATCAGAACAAAGTTGTGCAAATTACAGAGCTTAGGAATGAGGAACATGTGGAGGGTGCAGCCGTGACTATTCCTTTGTTAGCCATTGAGGAGGTAAGTTCACGATTTGCTAACACTTTATATGGGTATTTTGTTGGGAAACGGTTGGCATTTCGCTTAGTTGAGAACTATGTTTAGAATGTTTGGGCTAAATTTGGGATAAAGCGAATTCAACTTCATGGTGATTTTTTCTTGTTCCAATTTAAAACTAAAGAAGGTATGGACAGAGTTCTAGAAAATGGACCGTGGCTGATTCGAATGGTTCCATTGATTTTGAATGTTTGGTCTCCAGATTCTGATCTACATAAGGAAAATATCAAGAAGGTTCCGGTGTGGGTTAAACTTCACCATGTTCCCATTGTTGCTTACTTAGAAGTGGGACTTAGTCTCATCACCACTCAAATTGGGAAACCAATTCGGCTTGATGCGTTTATGAGTAATATGTGTTTGCAGTCATGGGGCCGTAGTGCGTATGCTCGTGCTCTTATTGAGGTTTCGGCTGAAGATGCTCCTAAGGAAGAGTTGGTGATTGCTATTCCTCTTGGTAAGGATAAAGGTCATTCGTTAGCTACTATTCGCATTGAATATGAGTGGACACCTCCTAGGTGTTCTACTTGTTTAATTTTTGATCACACGGAAGAAAAATGCCCAAAGCGTCCTAAAGAAGTAACTACGACTGTGGTTACTAATGTTGAAGTAAATCATTCTAAGGATGTGGCTGATGATGGTTTTGAGGTTGTTAAAAAGAAGAGGAACAAGAAGAAAAAGCACCAAAAACAGGTAGATGGGGTGGTTTTGAATAAACCATCGCTTACTTTGCATTATCGTCGTGTAGATAGAGGTAATTCAACTAAACAATCTGGTTCATATGTTGCAAGTACTAGTAAGGAAGGTGGGAAATCTGCTGCTACAAGTACTCAATCTAAGAATGTTCGTTTAGAGAATTCCTTTAGCGCGCTTAATGATGATGAGGATAATGAATGGAAGGATAATACCACATGGCAGCATTCTCAACAAGTTCTTGATGTTAAAGTTTGACATCCATCAAAGAGAACCAGTTGTCCAAATCTTATCAGTGCATTTGGAAGTTATGCAGCTAGTAACTTTCAAAGATAGAGACAGGTTAGAATCAATGGTTAACTTACCTGGCAAAAAAATACAAAACTAACAGAATTGTTTGCCTACAACACCGCTAACGAAGATGACAGACACTTAACTTATCTGGAGTTCCCATCAGAATTTGTATGGTATGCTGATAGGAAAAGCTGGTCTCCGCGGCGAATCAATAAATCATCAATAGGCCGTCTTACATATGTGCATCCAAATTTAGGGGAACTGTTCTTCTTAAGAATGTTATTATGTCATCAAAAAGGCTGTAGAGATATTTGGGAGTTGCAAAAACTTAATCATATTCGGTATCCGAGTTACAGAGCTGCATGCGAGGCGTTGGGTTTATTAGGAGATGACAAAGAATGGGAAATCTCGCTTAAGGAAGCATGTGGGTCTGCAACACTAGAAGAACTAAGATTTGTTTTTTCTCACATACTCCTTCATTGTGACATCACAAATCCATCTAAACTTTGGAACAAATATTGGAAAGAGATGAGTCATGATATGCCTAGGAGAGTGTCAGAAATGGTACAACTACCTGATTATCATCTAAATAACGACTCATTGCAAGGGTATACACTCTATGAAATAGAAGTCATTCTCAACAACTATGGTAAGTCATTTCAAAACTTTGGTCTCACACCACCCCAGAAAGATATGTTGGCTCATCTAAGTAATAGACTGCTCAATGGCAAGAAAGTAATTATATTGTTGACGCATTAATGAAAAGAAAAGAAATGATTCCGCGTTTCATAAACTAAATGCCCATCAGAATGGCCAATATATGTTAATTGTGATCATAATTGCCTCAAACGACTAAATCGATCAACAAGGAACTTAATTTTGTCTATGGTTATGGCGAAACTGGGAAAACATTTCTTTGGAAAACCATCATTAGCACTCTACGCTCAGAAGGAAAAATAGTATTGGTAGTCGCATCTTCTGGTATTGCTTCTTCACTTCTACCATCAGGGCGCACTTCACATTCATGGTTCAAACTTCCTCTAGAATTAACGGAAGAATCTTTATGCAAAATTATAAAAAACACTCATCTTGGAAAGCTATTGTCCGACACTGATCTTATTATCTGGGGTGAAGCCCCTATGAATGATCAACGTTGTTTTGAAGCGCTGGATAGAACTCTAAGAGATATTCTTAATGAGCCATCTTCTTTGTTTGGAGATAAGTCAGTTCTTTTAGGTAAAGACTTTCGGCAAACACTTCCAGTTAAAAAAGGAGCCTCGAAGATGGAAGTCATCACGTCCTGTATTTGTGAGTCCTAATTATGGTCCTCTTTTAAATCTTTACCTTAAAAGAGAACATGAGACTTGCAAGACCAGACATTAGTCTAGAAGAACGAAGTATGGTAAATTTATTTGCTTCATGGCTCCTTGATGTTGGTGACGGAAAAGATGGCCAACTGGCTAAAGAAGACCCTGAAAATACGTCTTGGATCGATGTTCCTCCTAGCTCTTGTGTGCCACCTAACGACCAAGGCCTGTTAAACCTCATTGACTTCATCTATGATCAAAATACTCTTCAAATGCCATCGGCGGCAACTCTTCAACAAAAAGCAATCATCTGTCCTAAAAACAAAACTGCAGTCGTCATAAACTCCAAGGTTCTCGACATGGTCCTTGACGAAAGAACAATTTATATGAGTCAAGATGAAGCTACACCAACTGGAAATGACGGAGTAGAGACATGAATGCTTTATCCAGTAGAACACTTAAACACCCTTAAGCTACCTAGATTTCCTCCACATCACCTTGAACTTAAAGTTGGCGCACCGCTCATGCTTATACAAAATGTGAACCTTTGATATTTGCTTAATTGTACATTAAATTACCCGGGATTTTGCCTAATAAAAGCCATTAAAATGCCAAAAGAATAGAAAA
>BQNB010196830.1:0-11260 GCA_026074375.1 Tanacetum coccineum | reverse complement strand
CCAACTTTGTTTGAAGATCAATATGGAAAAGTGATAATTTTATCAGGCTTTAAAGTTTATCAGCAGCTAAACCAAAATAGATTATTATAACTCACAGTGAAATGAACACATTAATATGTACCTAGAATTGTTAAGTCGTGTATCATATCGAAATCCGCTCTCCTTGTGCACATTGCAAAAAATGTTGCCTATATAAAGAATGTTCAAAATATATTATAATTTCTTAACTAAATGCTTTAAGAGATTTTGTGCAATAAAAATACATTTTAGCAAAATTTCTACCCGTTTGCCTTTTCATCTATTACTGAAACTAATTAACCCATGCATGAGTAAATGGGTTCAAATTGTCACCTTTACTATTGTTATAAACCTGTTGCACCCAAGCTATACGAACACAAACCAGTTGCGCCGACGCACTCAAATCAATATGCCTTTTCAATCCGCTATCGAAAAATACTTTTGTAGGAATACTTCCCAAAATCATCAGCTCCCTGAAGAATACTTTCGTAGTATGGAAAAATAATTAGTTGCATTGAAGTTATTAGAGATAATGAAAATGTTTTTATAGGAAATTAAGCTGGTGTTCCGGCAAAGAAATTTCTCTGCAACTGATTTGCCTTATGCCTATGTACTCTCTTATGCTGCATTTTTCCATGATAATTGGTTCTGGTCTTAGTGTTTTTTGTGGGCCTTGCAAGTGCTTGTGTCAAGGTCTGGTCTACATTTGATCTAAACTGCAAATGGTTCTCATGTGTGTTTGGCATAAGTGCAAAAGGTTTTTAGGTGCACTTACCTCGCTCATGCGGGATTGGGTACGGTTGTTGTTGTTGTATAAAAAGGGATATGTAAAATATAAAAGGAGACTAACCATTATACTGCTGATCACGGAACTCAAACCTTAGCTTTGTGTTCAAACTTTTAGTTCTTTTAATGTAAAATCAACCGCAAATAGTCGAGTAATTAGCAAAGCATTTCATATGATGGCGATAACTAATCATAACCTGGAGTTCAAATTAAAGGTAACCAGGCATACATATGAATAGTCCAGTTTTATTAGCTCCTTTAACTTCATAGGTCTTGACTCGGTCTGCAAACTCCTTATGTTCTGCAACATCAGTTGCATCATCGAGAGTAACATCATGAAAGCACACAAGAAAAAAAACACCCACAAATTAAAACAATTTGGCCGTTTTAAGAAGATGACACATTGAAAGTTGTCATAACCCAGATAATCAAAGCAAAATGTTATCATGTAAGGAATTAACTAATACACATTCCGTGATATAATTAAATTCTTTGTGTAAAGTGTGTACACGTCTCTTATGTATGTTTTAAGGGATAAATAGGTAATTCAGATAAACCTTAACTTGAACTTGCAATAATGTTGTAATCAGTTCTAAAACACAAATCCAAATACTCTTTATAGTCAGAAGCATCAGATTATAGTTTACAAGCGGAATTCCCACACTCAGTTTTTGTAAACTTTAATTTTGTAAAAAAGAATGCTTGTTCAAATAGATTTAATATTAATTTTGTTAAAAAAATAAAATAAAGATGTACTTGTACTGTGTGCTACATTTTCACCAACCTCTAGCGGCGGCTTTCGAATATCGGCATCATCCTTTCTGAACTCAACTCTCATAAACAAATTCCTTTTTCGATTTAAACTGACAGTCAATGGGTAGACATTAAGACTATGGAAAAGCTGCAAGAAAGGCTCGTTTCTGATTGTTGTACGGAAGTCAAAAGCTTGAATCTGTAAACCCAATATGAAATTCAATAATGACAACATGTAAGTAAAAATGTTTGTAGCACAAACACTGTAGCATAAAGAACATAATGTTTTAAAAGGGTGTCTGCTAGTGGAAATCTAATGTAATGGGTGATCGTATTTGTATTGTTAAATAGAGAAGATGTTTTACCTCAAGGATCCATCCAATGTACTTTACTTTGTTAACATGTTTAAGACCAGAAAAGTTTACTTCAAGTCTTCTAACCGCAGCAATTGCTGACTTAATTTTGTTAGTGTATTATAGTTAGTTCTGTTAGTTACATAGTATTGGTAGAAGGATTATCATAGTTAGTACCAGTATTGTTAAATAGTTAATACTACTTATGTAATAGTTAAGTCTGCTTACGCAGAAATTAGTTAAAGTTAAAGATATGCATGAGATATCTTAGGAAAGGATATGCATTATCTTTATACGCGTTTTGTAAAGCCCATTAGGGTTTCCTTAGTCTATAAAAGGAACCCTAGGCATGTTTAGTAGATATAGTTCTACACAAGATCATAGAGATCGAATAGTAATCATAGTTTGTAATCTGTAACCTAGGCAGATTCAAAGTTTAATATAAAAGTTCTTTTGTAGTATTCATTATTGTTCTTCTTAGCATTATTGATTAGATTCCGCATAATCAATAGTGTTCACTCAGTGTTTCAATATTGTTGCTTTAGAAGTATCTAAAGGAGCAAACTCTTTGCAAGCTTAAGGTTTAGATCTATTCAGTAAAATGATCCAACATATCATTTTCAGGTGAAGTGAAAGAAGAGTAGTTTGGTGATTGATAGCAGACTTAAAAGTATCCCGAGTGGAATTTTGTTTGAAGTCTTGCTTGTTTGTTGTTTTGATTATAGTTTTTAGATGTTTTGGATTAAGTTTGGATTATGGTCCCCTATGAGGGCATTGAAATAATTGTAAGAGATTGATTTTTAGTTGCAATTTGGGACATCACTCGAGTTTGTTCGAGGTTGATGGTCTTCATAGCACTTGGAGTTTATGCAATGTAGTTTTCTCTATTTTGTATCTTGTGTTATGATTGATCATTATGTTGCATTCCCGAGTTTCTGCCATTGTCGGGGTGTGACAGCTATAAACTCACCTCAAGTAAAATGTATTGATTTTAGGGAAATCAACAAAGGAAATCGTCACAATATGTCCGGTATGCAACCTATTTAATTACAGGTTGATTTAGAATAATGCAAGTGAAATAAAAAGAAACAATGTATTTTATAATGTTATATCTCCACCTAATAGTTTGTGTTTTAGTTATAAGTCAAAATAATGTTTACGTCAAGTTCGCCAATTAATATATAAGTATACACATTTGTAACATTTTCTAATAGCAAAAAATTAATTAGGGTTTATCTCGCTCGATTCACTACTTTTATAAATTTCACAACGTCAATTTATTTATAGTCTAATTTGTCTATAAAATAATATTTATAAAGTTTACGACGCGTATAAATATTATATAAGTGGTATGGATAATGCCGCCAAGGGTGATGACCCAAAGTGCTGGCCGGCCTATTGTCGAATCACGAGGAGGGGGAACGGGTGAACGGGTTGGTAGAGGTAGAATGGGTAGAAGACATAGGGAAGGTAATGATGAGCGTGTTGATGATTTGAATGGTCAAGGGAAAATGACCAGGGTTTGGGACTCATGGGAATCGGGAAAAAATGTAAATGGAGAGCCAATGGGTGCACCCGACTTCTCAATGAACCATTGCCCACATTGCAGAACCTCTTTACCCCCCGCTCATGCTAGCTCAGGTTAGTAACCGAGGAAATGTTGGAAATCAGAATGGTAATGTGGTTAATGAGAACATTCAGGAGAATGTTAGGAATGTGATAGTGAATGGCAACTGGGTAGGTTGTTCATATAAGGAGTTCTTAGCTTGTAACCCTAAGGAATATGATGGTAATGGAGGTGATGTAGTTCTTACTCGTTGATTGAGAAAATGAAGTCTGTGCATGATATAGTGGTTGTAGTATTGACTCAAAAAGCTGAAATATCACTACTGTTCATTTGTGGGTAAGGACTTAAACGTGTGGGAAACTCTCAAGATCCGCACACTAAGCCAGGAATTGTTGTTAGTAATGGTCATATGGAATGAATTTTTAATTTATGAGATACAAGAGTTTGTGTCCTAGTCATAGATGCAAAAGTTGAGAATTGAGTTTGGAATCAGCGTCATGGTCGGGGCTGGCCCATGCTGCTATACTGAAGGTTTCATGAAATTGGCAAGGTTAGATTCCTTACTTGTAACTCCTAAGGGTAGGAATGATTACAAGTCTATGTGTATAGTGACTTTTGCGCCATAAATCCGTGGGATGGTGGCAGCAACGAAGCCAAAGACTATACAAAAGGCTGTGCAGATTTCTGGTGCACTGACCGATGAGGCTGTGAGAAATGGATCAATTAAGAAAGTTGAGAAAAGAAGAAATATAGGGGAAACTAGCAAGGATAAGAATGGTAGGGATGACAATAAGAGGACTAGACTGGAAAATGTTTTACTTACTAGTGTAAACCTGTTGGAAAGAGAATATGGGTACTGTTGTCCAAGTGTACCACCTGCAACACCTACCATGCACCCGGAGGACCTTGTCGTACATGCTTGTTCAACTGTAATCCGCCAGGTCATTTGGGCAAAGTATTGTAGAGGTGTGGTCGGAGGAATGTGAATCTGTCAATGCTAGAAACCGCAAATGTTAGAGCAAGTTATGAGTGAGGTAGTACCGACTATGTCAGGTTAGTTTGTCCTAGGTAGAATAGGGCACAAGAACTAGGAGAAAATCGTCCAAATCAAGTTGCTTCTAATAACGAGGGTCAGGGTCGTGGAAACCAAGGGAACTAAACTAGGGGTAGGGCATTCATGTTGGGAGCAGAGGAAGCTTGCCAGGATCCGAACATTATGACGGGTACGTTTACTTTGAACGATCATTTTGCCACTACCTTATTTGACTCTGGTGCCGACTATAGTTTTGTTTCCACTACTTTCATACCTCTGTTAGGCTTAGAGCCCAGCGACTTAGGTTTTAGATATGAGATTAAGATAGCTAGCGGGCAGCTAGTAGAGATTGATAAGGTTATTAAGGGTTGTAAAACTACAATCGAGGGTCATTCTTTGGACATCGATTTGATACTTTTGGGCATTGGAAGTTTTGATATGATTATAGGTATGGACTGGTTGTCTAATTATAAGGCTGAAATAATTTGCCATGAGAAGGTAGTGAGGATACCACTACCGGATGGCAAGGTGCTTAGAGTAGTAGGAGAGAGACCGGAAGAGAAAGCGAGATTGTTGATGAGTGCTAAGGCTAGTGATAAGAAACAAGAAGAGATTGTTGTGGTTAGAGATTTTCCTGAGGTATTCCCGGATGATCTATCTAGATTACCGCCTATTCGGGAAATTGAGTTTCAGATTGAGTTAATCCCTGGAGCAATGCCGGTAGCAAAGTCTCCCTATCGTTTGGCACCTTCTGAAATGGAGGAGTTGTCTGGACAACTCAAGGAACTCCAAGATAAAGGTTTCATTCGACCAAGTTCGTCACCTTAGGAAGCGCCGGTATTGTTTGTTAAGAAAAAGGATGGTTCTTTTAGGATGTGCATTGATTATAGAGAATTGAACAAGTTGACTGTTAAGAATCGTTATCCACTTCCTAGAATTGATGATCTATTTGATCAACTGCAAGGGTCGCAGTTTTTCTCAAAGATAGATCTTAGGTCTGGATACCATCAGCTGAGAGTGCATGAGGATGACATACCAAAGACTGCGTTTAGAACTCGTTATGGACATTTCGAGTTCACTGTAATGCCCTTTGGTCTGACTAATGCACCAGCAATATTTATGGATTTGATTAATAGAGTTTTGTAGCCGTATCTTGAATAATTTGTGATAGTGTTTATAACGATTTCTTAAGCTACTCTAAGAACCCAAGAGGAGCATGTAGAACATTTTAGGGTTAGTCTTTGAAACTGCTCAAAAAGGGAGAAACGTATGCTAAAGTTTTCTAAGTGTGAATTCTGGCTAAGATAAAGTGCAATGTTCTTGGCATTAGTGATACAATGGTAATTGGAATTCTGTGGACCCTAGTAATATTGAAGCTGTTAAGAATTGAAAAGCCCTAGAACTCCGACTAAGGTTCGTTCGTTCTTAAGATTGGCTGGGGTCAATACATAGGTTCATTTGAACTTCTCTACGATATTTAATTCCTCTTACTATCTTGACTCAGAAAAAGTAAGACCTTTCGAGTGGGGTAAGGAACAGGATTGGCATTTCAGACCTTGAGATAATTGTGAATGCGCCTGTTTAGCTCTCACTGATGGACCGAAAGACTTTGTTGTATATTGTGATGCATCGGGGATAAGACTAGGCTGTGTGTTAATGCAAAGAGGTAAAGTGATAGCCTATGCGTCTAGGCAGTTGCAAATTCATGAGAAGAATTATACTAACCATGATTTAGAGTTGGGTGTGGTTATGTTTGTACTTAAGATCTAGAGATATTATCTGTGTAGGACAAAGAGTTTTTTGTTTTTCACTATATGGTACCTTAAATCTTCATCATAGCTTTAGAGTAAAAAAATAGTTGATATGCGAACAGCGTCGCTGGATAAGTTGTTTTAGTGATATACGGTGAAATTGCTACCTATCCTGGTAAGCGAATGTTCTGCTGATGCCCTAAGTAGGAAGGAAAGAGTAAAGCCTAAGAGAGTTAGAGCTATGAATATGATCCTTCAGTAGAGTATCAAAGATAAGATACTAGAGGCTCAGAAGGAGGCTGTGGATGAGTTTGCAGTATTGCATATAAAGCGGTTTAGATGAATGAGGAGAATAAGAAGTGATGGAACTTTGTTACTACCTGGATCGAATATGGGCTACCTTGAAGGGTGAGGTGTGAACCCTGATAACAGGGTGGGGGGGGGGGATGAAGCCCATAAGTCGAAGTACTCTGTACACCCAGGAGTTGATAAGATGTATTATGATTCGAGAGATAGGTATTGGTGGCCTGGAATGAAAAAGGATATAGCTGAATATGTTAGTAAGTGTTTGACTAGTCTGAAGGTTAAGGCTGAGCATCAAAGGCCATTTGGCATGCTCCAGCAACCTAAGATTCCCGTATGAAAATGGGAAAGGATAGCTATGGATTTTGTGACTAAGTTGCCTAGGACTAGTAGTAGGCATAACACAATCTAGGTCATTATGGACCGATTGACTAAGTCTGCTCATTTTCTACCTATGCGTGAGGATTATAAGATGGAAAGGTTGGCTAGATTGTTTTTTGATGAGATAGCTTCTAGACATGGTGCCGATCTCGATTATATCAATCGTGATAGTCATTTCACATTGAGTTTTGCGAGTCAATGCAGAGGCATTAGGGTCTCTTTAGAAGACATGAGTAACGCTTTTGACCCTTAACCGTGGTCCAGAAGTAGCGTACTATTCAGACTTTGAAAGACATGCTTAGAGTGTGTGTCCTGGACTTCGGAGGAAGTTGGGATGTTCATCTTCTGTTGGTTGAGTTTTCTTATAACAATAGTTATCATTCTAGTGTGAGATGTGCTCCGTTTGAGGCATTGTATGGTAGAAAGTGCCGTTCACTAATTATGTGGGCTGAGGTTGAAGAAGGTCAGTTGATAGGACCTGAGTTAGTGTAAGATACTACTGAGAAGATCTCACAGATAAAGGATATACTTAAGGCTGCGCGTAGAATCGTCAGATAAAGTATGCAGATAAGAGGGAAGGAAGGCCCTCTGAGTTAATGAGGGTGACTAAGGTCTTGCTCAAAGTGTCGCCTTGGAAAGGTGTGGTACGCTTTGGGAAGAAGGGAAAGTTAGCACCTAGGTTTGTTGGATCATTTAAGATTATTGAGAAAGTAGGCCATGTGGCCTATCGATTAGATTTGCCTAAGGAATTGAATGGTGTTCATGACACATTTCACGTGTCGAACCTTAAGAAGTGTTTGGCTGATCTAACACTACAAGTGCCTTTGGATGAGATTTGAGTTGACGCTAGGTTGAATTTTGTGGAAGAGAATGTAGAAATTTTGGAAAAAGAGTTTAAGAAGTTGAAGCGTAGTAGGTTTGCCATCGTCAAGGTTTGGTGGAATTCGAAACGTGGCCCTGAATTCACGTGGGAACATGAAGAGCATATGAAGTTGAAGTACCCGCATTTGTTTACTAATGTTATTAATTGAATTTCGGGGACGAAATTCTTTTAAGGGGGGTAGAATATAACCTTTGCCCTTTTTGTGTTATGAATATTTTATTTATAGTCCTTTGACCTGATTTGACTTTGTCAGTTTATTTAGATTTTTTGTACCGTGGTTGACGTGGTGATTTTATGAGATATGTGATGAAGTTGAGGTTTAATTGTGATAATAATTCCCTTTTTGGAAGGTATTATTGAGTTAGTGTATTCCGGGTGGTTTGACCCCAAACCGAATTTTGAGAAATGCCGGAAAAACGAGTCGTGACACGTCCGTTATGGTCTAAATGAGTTTTGAAGGGGTAAAGTGACAATATGTCGTGTAATACTCTAGGTTAATGGAAAAGTATTTTTAAAGTGAATAAAAATGCTAATTAACTTTGGGTAAATTTTACGGTTGAGTTTTTAAGAGTATTTAAGTGATCCCGGCACGAAAGAAAGGCCCAGACCCCATAGGGATACCATGGCCGGTCCAACACGAAGCTAGGGAACAAGGTGCTTAATTTAGCAAACCTTTTATCCAAATTGTACATAAGATGCTTTCCTTATCCTCATTTTTACACATAGTTCATTTTCAAAATCAAAAAAATATCTTCTCCCTTCTCTCTGTGTTCGTCTGCACCTACAACACACACACAAGGCTCTCAAATTTTTGAAGTTTTGATCAAGAAAACAGAAGACATTAAATATTGAGGGTTGATTCTAGTGTTTGGTTATTCATTTAACAACGTTTGAGTTTTGTGTGTTCCGGTCGTGTAGCGAATTCTACCAAATTTACAGATTTTCTTGTAAATTTCAAAAATTTAAATTTCGTTTGTCGTTTTGGTTTATTTGGATGCATATATGTTAGTTTGTCCAAGTTGAGTCGTTGTGAAAATCGATTTTGTTGAAAGCGAAATGAATAAAAAAGGTGGTGTTTTGGTTCGTGAATTAAAAAGAAAAAGAGAGTGTTTTTGTAGTTTTTGATGTTGTGGACCGTGATGGTTGAATAATTATATGATGCAAGAATTTTATTTTTATAGTAGCTTGGATGGCTTATTCGGGCTTATTTTTAAGCTATTTCTTGGCTTATTTAGCCTTATATGCCACATGTAGATTCCCAAAAAATTGATTTTGATTATTTTTGTGTTATGACGTATGTTGTGGACTATTTTTGAGGCTTATGGTAGTAACCAAAAGCGATACGTAGCTTAATAGCTTATTTTAAAGCTTAATATATGTATTTTGGAGTTTATGGACTCACGGCCCAATAAGTCTATTTGAGCCGCGGCTTAATGGGAGGGCTTATTGTGGTCCGGATTATTTTTACATATAAGTATATACTTATATATGTAAATGGACCTTGGTTTTAGACTTAAATAGTATTTTGGACTTATATATGTCCTAATGGACCCTTGTTGGGCCTTAAGGCCCAATAAGCGATATGTAGTAGTTATGAGAATTTTGATGGACTTTTGAAAGTGGAAATGTATTTACGAAGTGATATTGAACGATATTTTGGGAAAAACGTGTTGGTAAGCGTTAACGATTGAGATTTTGGAATTTTGTCGAAAAGTGTCGAATTTGTGAAAAATGTTGAAAATAAGGTTTGAAACCTTGGAAAACATTGTATAAACGTACGAGTCATGTCGAAATTTCGTAAAAAGTTTATACTTAGAAAATTTCTTAAAAACATGATTTTTGATTTTAAATAATAAAATAATATTTAATTATTTTATTTTATTTATTTAATAAATTCACTAAAAGACGAAAAATATATTTTTTCTCGAAACTTCTCTAAAGTGTTTATTATGAGTAAACGTTTCATTTTCAACCGTATAATGATTATTTTGAAGTGACTAAGGTGTACCGAATGGACTTGTCGAGATATATTTATAATTAATAATTATAAATATTTATTATATTACTTATCTATTTACGCTAAATAGTATAAGTATGTATTATCAAAGAATGAGATTGATATGATTGTGGAGTTAAGTCGTCAACCATCACACCACTAAATTATTTTGGGTAATTGTACAACGCGTCTAAACTCTATGCATCAAACGTGAAGATTGTTTTAGAATTGGATGATTAAATTGGGACATTAACTGGACTAGGTCGTGTGCGGGCGTCGTTGCATTTGCTTGTGTGATTGAGATTTGGTTGCTAAAGACTTGCTTGAGGTGAGTTCTCGTAGCCCCACTTTTTACTGTTTTTCCGTTGGGGGAAAATGATACTCAAATGTGTTTTGAAATGTTTTGAATTGATCTGTGCGAAATGTGGTTTTGTTTTTGGGACAAGTTATGTGCTTATGACTGCTATGTGAATATTATGTGTTGCATGATTGTTTGGATCGGAGGGGTACGCCTATCCCAGTATTTGCATGATTGTTTGGATCGGATGGGTACGCCTACCCAGTATTTGTGTGATTATTGGAGCGGATGGGTACGCCTACCCAGGTTTGTGTGTGGTCCTGCCCTAATTTTAGTGCTCCAGCTGGTAGGCCCTTTAGGTGCGTAAGTGACATATGGTTATTGATTAGCGGTGATGCTAAGGTTGTTTGCATATATTCACTGTCATATAGCACTATTGTCCACTGTTGAAATATTGGCACAACTTTTGGGTTTAAGGTCAAACCTACGAGCTCACCAACATTATTGTTGACGTTTTCGAGTATCATTTTCAGGTGAAGTGAAAGAAGAGTAGTTTGGTGATTGTTATAGCAGACTTAGAAGTATCCCGAGTGGAATTTCGTTTGAAGTCTTGTTTGTTTGTTGTTTTGATTCTAGTTTTTAGATGTTTTGGATTAAATTTGAATTATGGTCCCCTATGAGGGCATTGGAATAATTGTAAGAGATTGATTTTTAGTTGCGATTTGGGACATCACTCGAGTTTGTTCGAGGTTGATGGTCTTCATAGCACTTGGAGTTTATGCATTATAGTTTTCTCTTCTCTATTTTTGTATCTGTGTTATGATGATCATATGTAGCGATTTGTAAAATAGTGATAAACAAGTTAAAGCGGGGCTATAAACTCACCTCAAGTAAAATGTATTGATTTTAGGAAAATCAACAAAGGAAATCGTCACAATATGTCCGGCATGCAACCTATTTAATTATAGGTCGATTTAGAATAATGCAAGCGAAATAAAATGAAACGATGTATTTTATAATGTTATATCACCACCTAATAGTTTGTGTTTTAGTTTTATAAGTCAAAATAATGTTTACGTCAAGTTTGCCATTTAATATAAGTATACACATTTGTAGTATTTTCTAATAGCAAAAAATT
>BQNB010196829.1:0-11260 GCA_026074375.1 Tanacetum coccineum | reverse complement strand
CTATTCAAAGGACTAAGGGGAATATAATTTATTTGTGACCAAAATGCCCTTGGTGTTTTATATATTTACTTGAATAGTGATATATATTTTTATCTTCCGTTAACAATCGTTTTTTATCTAAGTTTCTGACTCGACATTGTAATCCGACTAATCTCAAGGCGACTATCATTTTGGATAGCCCGGAGTCAACGCATGTGAACCTCCGTGACCACTCCCAAATGTACACACCTAGCGATGTTTAAGCCCTTGACCTTTTGTTTAAGAGTCAAGGATCTTATCACTAGGTCATTTGGTAGTTAACCATTGTTAACGCGGTCAATTGGTGATTAGGCGTCTTGATGTCCTCACAAGAAGTCTCGGTCCTAGTAAAAGGATTGAAACGACCACAAACTCACCAGGATACCTTGATTAGACCGTCTACGTCTGAGTTAGAGACTCTTTTTCTTCATATAAACTAATCATGAAAAATCTCACTTGTTTATACCATTTTAGTGAGGCTTGTTTTGGGTACGAAACTATATGTATGAAAACAACGTATAAAAATATTAACTAAACTTCATTTTTATCCGATATAAAGAATGCAACGGTGTAATATTGATATGAGAAATGTGATTTGCATACATTTTAATTATTTTGATTTGCATACGGCATGTATTGCTATAAATAGTTGTATAATGTGTTACATGTTATACATTTTGCTTGTACTTATTGGGTGCTAATTAACCATCTCATTTAGTGTTCAAAGAAGTGGAACGAAAGGATAAAAGTATTGAGACATTTGTTTCAAGAAGCAATCCAGAAAAACAAATGAATGTCTAAATTTGTATAAGCATAATGTTATACGTAAATGATAGCTTAAATGTCAATCTAAAAATGTTAGTAGAAGACACATAATATTAGGTATTGCAAGGGGTAGTTTGGGTAAAGGACAGTCAAAGTATGAGATATACGGGGAGGTGGATAATTTCTGGGCCCTGCAATTTGATACACCTGATCAGTCAGTCTTGCATATTTTTTCCTTCCAATCAAAGTAAGCCACGTGTCCAAAGAAAAAGTATAACTGTAAACGATTTTACAGCGTCATCGTGTTTTTGTCGACGGTGTATAATAGCAAATAATTATACTTGTGAAATCGTACTTTTGGTTCGACCCTTAATGCAAAGCGTGTGTTTTTTTAAAATACAAAACGTGTGTTTTTAAAAGTTGTCAAATTTAAAATTGATCAAGTTTATAATGTATTAAAAGGTAATTAGGAGTAATTTATACAAATTACATTAATTTAAGTTTTAAGATTAAAGATTCAAGAAAATAGATAAACTCTTTATAAGAGTGCTAGGAACGGTGGAGCCGTTCGGCTCGTGTCGTTCTCAAAAAGTGGTGTCACGTCAGCAAAATTAAGAACGGCACCAGAAACTGAACGACACCACATTTGTTGGGGCATCCGTTGGCATCACATTTCTGATGCTGTTGGCCAAATTTTTTTATTTTTTTTTTACACAAAATATAATACACACTATATAATTTAAACAAACTTTATAAAATAAAGGACCAATACTGTCAATACTGTCAAAATAAATATAATCCGTTGGACCTAAACCTAATATAAAATATAAATGACCAATACTGTGAATGTGTAAAACAATAAGGTTTAAAAAAAATTATTTTTTGTATCATCTTCTTCCCAGCCATGGTTGGCTTCAGAGCCGTCTCGTGGTTTTCGGTGGCCCTAGGCATAACAACATAGAGGCCCTATTACACTTGTAAACTAAAAAGACATTGCATATAAACTTGAATTATATGGCTCATATATATATAGTATTTAATGCAAAACTACTAATAATGTGGTCCTTTTTAAGTGAAGGCCATGTGCGACGGCACCTACTGCACACCCATCCGAGACCCCTCTGGTTGGCTTTCTTCTTCCCAAACACACAAACTCACACACACATAAACTCACACTCAAACACAAAAACACACACTCACACGCACATATAACAAACAAAAAAAAACAAAAAAAATTTGAGAACGGCGTGGGCTGGTATTAACGGCGCCAGACCGAACGGCGCGAGCAACGGAGTCGTGCGCCGTTCTTTCGGCTCGCGCCGTTCTTTGGCTCAGGCGAAAAACGCCACCGTTCCCACAGCTCTAAGTAGTATAGATATAGATTATCTTGAGTTAAACTCGCATTGGGTCCAAAACGAATCTCTAGTTTGGGTTGTCCGTTGAACTAGCTTCCGTAAATTATTTTGATTGGAAAATATAATTGTTTTCTTTAAGAGCTTTTTTATATCATCGTAGTTCGTACATACACAATCATAAAAATTAGATCATGCAATAAATTTCTCTCTTAATTTGATTTATTTAGTTTTACACTTGTCATAACCATATAAGAAAGAAAATAAGTATACACAAATAATAAAAAGAAATATCATTTTTCCATTGAATGTCGTGTATTGTTTCGATCTGATATTATGTGTGTCATTGTTCTACTCTGTATTAAGTAAGGCACTTAAAAGGGTTAATTCCCAAAATAGATGGGTCGCCTAAAGTGTTAACCTTTTCTAAACCTAAAAAAATGGACTTATCAAAATAAACCATTCGCTCAGTCTTTCAAGTCGTTTAAAAATTTTTTCACTTTTTGTGTAAGTAACTTTTTAAACATGTTTTTGGGCGACCTAGTAAATTATAAAAGTCGCCTAAAGTACAATAGCACTTTTTGTGTAAGTAACTGGTCTATTTTGATAAGTCCATTTTTTTAGGTTTAGAAAAAATTTTCTTGGTCGTCCCAAAAAACAATGTTTTAAAAGTTACTTACACAAAGTAAAAAGTATTTTAGAAGAATTGATGAGCTGATTAGCTCGACATATTAATGGTCTATTTTGGAAGTCCATTTTTTAGGGTCTAGAACAAAAGTATACACTTTATGCGACCGGTATAAACAACTTTTATACACATTAACACTAATAATGTAATTAAACTTGCAATGACTAAATGTAAAAACCAAATATGTAAGGACTAAATGTGTTTAAAAAGAAAAAATAAACAACGAATAAAAAATAAACTCATCCACCTTTTTCCTCACCTTCCTCTTCTTGATACCTGCAACAAACAAGAAAGAAAAAAGCGAAAAATTTCGCTGTACCCGATTGGGATTAGTGTTATCTTATAATATCCCTGACAATTTTTTTTTCAATTTAACCATTTGAATCGCGTGTGTTGAATAGCGATTTACATTTGCCTACTTGTCACCTTTTTATTGGTTCGTTAAAAAAAAATACAAATGTGGATCGCGCCATATTAATAGAGATTCACTTTTTTAGAATTTTTTTTTTTAATTTTATAAATGAAAAAAAAGTGCCCTAATATTCATTTAATGTAGATCGCGCTTTGTGAGTGGCGATTTACTTTTTTTTTTTTTTAAATGTGACAAAAAAAAACGTGCCCTAACTTTTTTATAATGTAGATCGCGCTTTGTGTCTAGCGATTCACTTTTTTTTGTCATTTAGGGTTTTTCAGATGAATAGTTACGCATTCAGATGAATAATAACGCACAGTACGCACAGTATGATGAAATGATATATCACTGCCATATTTTGTCACTTATGAATTTGAATAGTTACTATATCATTATATAGTGATAGTATGTTTCTCTTAATTTAGTTCATACGAAACAGAAGTAGAAGTTTTTCATTGTATCTCTTTGCAGGTTTTTCATTGTTTCTCTTTGAAGGTTTAATTCTTTGAGGTTTTTCATTGTTGACTGTTACCGTTTGCGGGTAGAGCAAAGTTAGTTGGTGAGGTGATATTCTGGCTTACTTGTGTATTATCAGATGATTTGACCGGTTACGAGGTATATATTTTATTTTTGTATCATTTGACTATTTTATTAATGTGCTATATATGTGTAGTAATATATTGTATTGATGTATTTGTTTATTTAGGTACCCCGTGTTTTGTTGGTGTAGATAGTAAGTTAAAATTGATTAATAAACTATTAGACATTGATTAGTGGCACTGATCGGGGAAGCACTCGTTTAGACAATCATGTTTTGGTTGGGTATTAGCATTCAAATGATTTTATAGAGAATTGTATATTTTATTACATTTTATGTTAGGGGTCAAATTTTCAATGATGAAAATGTTTCTTTGTATTACCAATAACTAACGATTGAGTATACCATTTGGAGAGAGGAATTAATTCTCCTAGTAACTGGGTTTAGGTTTGGGTCAGAATTGTGGCTGAGTATGACACACAAAAAGCGTATTCTTTTATCAGGTGCGGTGTTTCGTCATATTTAGATGGGCAACCTATTTCAGGCATCGATCATCTGATAAATATGATTGATGACCAATCAATTTCTCAATTATACGACGACGATGTTGTTGGCCTTTGTTGTCTAGGCATATTGCAGCTTGTTATATTAGGTGTGGAGAGTAAACGTGTTGTCCCTGACTGGATGTTAAGATTAGCTAATGATAGAATACGCTTTTTTTTTAACAGACGGATTTTATTATGATACTTGCACAGGAGCTGAATTACAGAGAAATCAAAGAAGGGTTTTTAAGGCCAATCATCCAATGAACGATGCAATACATCTAGACTCTACACAATGAAAGATATGAAAAAAAGGGGGGAAAAAAAAACAAATAACAACTTCACTCAAAAATAAAATCGCCTTGAAGGTTTCTTCTCCTCGAATTAGATGTTGTTTCGATAAGACCACACAAGCCACCAAACAAAAAAATGACTCACTTGGAATCATCATTTATCTTTATAGACTGGAAGACGTAAAGAAAAGCCATCCAGTTGATCCATTCAGTGAAGGAGTTAACGTTCCGAATATTCGATATCCCACCAAGATAGATTTTGAGCGCCATTTGTC
This sequence comes from Tanacetum coccineum, assembly GCA_026074375.1. Taxonomy (NCBI): domain Eukaryota; kingdom Viridiplantae; phylum Streptophyta; class Magnoliopsida; order Asterales; family Asteraceae; genus Tanacetum; species Tanacetum coccineum. Next base: position 6,377 of record BQNB010196829.1, on the reverse strand, counting down.
TAAACATAATACAACAAACTAAAAAAATATATGTCTCGTAGATTCAACCACCTAGCACAAATGGGACAAAGGATAGAATCGATTCTTAATACCTCTACGCGTTTTTGGAATAGCGTAGAAGACGCTTCCTAATTTGATTTTCCAGCGTAGAATATTACCTTTAATTCGCGACACTTTTAATCCAAAGAGTTTTAGAATCCAAGTCTCAAGAGACGTGTCATTAATAAATCTCCGAATTTAAGCGCAGAAAACTCCCCGATCCCTCTAAAGGACCAGACCATTTATCAGGACACGGAGTAAGCACGAACAGATTGAGCAGGTCCGTAGCTCCTTGAATGAGACTGCTCGATTCTCCTCTAATGCTTCGACGGAGTATTATCAAGGGTGGGCTCATTAAGCTTCATACAGATCTGTCGCATCTTTAATATTATCATAGGCATAATTAGGGGGGAATTAAAGCTTCAAAAGGGCGTGTGCAACCAAATATCGTCCCAGAATTTCGTAGTTTCGCCATTGCCCACTTTAATATACATAAAATCACGCATGTTAATACCTTGATCTTTCAACTTCCTGACTTCATTAATAATATCCCTCCAGCAAGACCTGCTAGCATATTTAGAGACTTTATTTACCTCACCATCATCTCCGTAAATAGCCTTAATTACTCTAGACATAAAGAATCATTTATAGGAATAAAATCTCCAGATAACCATTTCATCAATAAGGCTTTGTTAGAGCATAGGCTTGAATCTCAAGGGCCACCTTTTTCTTGGCCGCCAACACACTCGTTCCATTTACCCCAAGAAGATTTGTTAATTTTGAAGCCCATGTCATTAAAAAATTGGCATCGGTAGATTCAGCGAACGAAGCACCGTTAAAAAGGGACTGTAAAGATAGGACATTGTGAATTATCGGTATCGAACCTAAGACCGATTAAGTAAAGTAAGCCTACTCATTGAATGGGACTTTAATTTCTATTTGGATAAGCGAGATTTCACCTTATCAATAATTTCCGTCCAAGCTTGTACACGGGGACCATTGATGCTCCCACTTTTGTACCTAAGTAAGTAAACGGCGTATTAAGGAATTAGCATTCGGAGTTTTGACGCCGCTACTTTGATCTTTTCTTCTCCAACACTTAACCCCCATAATTCTTGCTTTTAGACTTATTGATACGTAATCACGAAGCTCGAAGAAGCATTCCTAACTGTACAGAGTAATATATTATCATCACACCATTTACCCAAAAACCGCATGTCGCATAGAACATTGATGTAAAGATTCACTCCTAAAGGACTTAGATGAATTCCTTTAAATAAACCGACGTCCACAACACTTTGAAATGATAAATGTAGGCTCTCCATAATTAAAATAAAAAGGAACGGAGATAAAGGGTCACCTTGCTTAAGCCCTTTGAAGAATTGAAATTCTTCCGTAGGACTCCCGTTTATGATGATGGAACCCCTCGAAGATCTTAAACACTTTTTGAATCCCAATGCACCACTTATTGCCAAAACCATACTTTTTTAGAACATCATCAAGAATCCAACGAAACGAATCATAAGCCTTTTCGAAATCAACTTGAAGATTAAGGTTGCTTTTTTCTCGGACTTACACCATTGAATGACCCTTTAAGAATGAATCGGCCCTTATCTAAGATTCGTCTATCAGAAATTAAACGCGGATTGAACTTCTTAACATATTCACCCAAAAACTCCCACAAAGACGATTGGCTCACGTCCTGAGAATGATTTTGTAAATGCTTCCATATAGACTAATGGTCTAAGTCTTTAACCAAATTAGTCGTCATGGATTTCGGGATTAAGGTTATGAAACATGCATTACATCCTTGGGAATGTCATCCGAAGGGAAAGAACATAATTAACCGCCGCAAACAACATATTTTCACAATACATGTCCAAAATTTCTTAAAAGCCAAACGAAAATCCATCCGATCCAGGAGATTTGTCGGAACCACAATCCCACACCGCCTTCTTTACTTCCTCTTTAGACACCGCACCTTCTAATTCAGTTTGCTGATCGATAGAAATAGTCTTCGGAAAATTCATATCAATAAGAATTCGATTAGCAGAAGGTTTTTCAAATCTTTTCCGAAAATGAAGAAAAAATTTAGATTTAACAACTTTCGGATTATCTTGCCACTTACCATCAACCATAATACCTCGAATGTTAGACTTGACTTCTTGTTTTTATTCAAGACCCATGAAAGTTATCGAGGTTCTCATCCCCCTCAATCGCTCCATTTATACCTTAGCCTTTTGAGCCAAATCCATTACCTATGAATTTTATCAAGGTATTGATTGGATTTAATACCTCATTATTCTATGTATATGATAGCAGAAGCTAGGCCTTATCAATTCCGCATCTATTCTGTAAGCTCTGTTTTAAGAATACCAGAACTCATTCTTGCTTTATATAGGATTTAAGCCACTCACGGAAATATTACCTTTAGAAATTTAAACTTTTGGGCATACGTTCCTCATTGCATTAGTTTCACAGGGCAGAATTCCAAGTGTCATGACTAACTTATTATAACCATCAATTTGTCCAATGGTTAAAATACCTAAACGGGACGGGCCGTAGTCATGATTGGATTCCCGAAGATGAATCGGGCGATGATCCGTTATGAATCTATCCAAAGAAGTAGCACTTTATATTCGGATTGATTAAATAAATTTTCAGAAATAAGCAAACCTGTCAAGTTTACTCATCTTAGTCGCGGATTTGTGGCAGCAAGTAAAACGAACTACTCACTCGCGGGATCTCCTCAAGGCCCATTTGCAATTAACGAGTTGATAATGTCAGCACCTTGAACATTAAAAAAACCGATCCAATCTTTTCAGATTTCCGTCTCACTTCATTGAAATCGCCCATATTAACACCTCCCATCCGTCCCATATATTAATAATTACTCCAATAATCCCATATAAATCTTTTGTCTCTAAAGTCGTGAGGAGCATAAACCGGCCACCATCAAGATCTAAACCCAGGCTTTTACCAAGTACCGACTTCTAATGAAAAATCGAACGGTTAACATTATCTTTTTGGAATGAATTAGATCCCAAATGCCAAGAACTTCCCCTGATTGCACAGAATCACCTATGAACATAATCAAAGTATAATTTACCCAAAAGGCCTTGGACACGCCAACAGATTCATATATTCTTCATTTTTGTTTCCTGAAGAGGCCAAAAAATTTCAACTTTATTTTTTATAACAACTCCTCTAACCAATCTTTTTTGGCGTTTGCCTAGGCCTTGAAGGTTTCAAGAAAGACAATTCATCGATTAACCCCCGACACTCCTTGAGATTCAATAATCTCACTTATATTATTTACACAACCTTTCATGTATATCCCATTTGCTTGTCCAACCTTCACAAGTTCCCTCCAGGAAAACACCAAAGGATAGACCCCTGATTGCGGAGCCATGGTTTTTTAAAGCTACAGAACACACTGGGTAGGGCCGACATCTATCTTTAGAACCGTTGTAATTATTTTATCCTTTCTGTTCATTTTGTTCTTTCTCAACGATACGAGGCGATGTAACATTTTCTTAACGGCTTCTCCCAATTATTTTTGCTCATGGAAACCCCATTAGGAGTAAAATCTGGTGGGATTTGATATATGAACAAGATACTGGTATGTTAGCTCATGCTTTATTTTGTTTTCGAGGATAGAGTTTATGCAAAAAGGATCTTTGATGATTCTCGTTTTGTTCTAAGTTGAACGCACCAGGTAGTTGCAGTGTCTCCTTTAGGCACCTTCTTCAGATTCATCTTCATCAATCAAATTCCATCAGCGGAATTCAGGAAACCTCCAGGGAATTTCTTTGCGCGTAATACAAAAACCTTACCTCGGAAGATAACTTTTAACGTTCTCATAACTTATTATTTCTAAGTTTTGGAATAGATGCATAATCTTTTCGTATAAAAAACCATCTTCTTCCTGCTCTTCGGTGTCAAGATCTCTCCCCACTACTAGCTATTTTTTAAAGGTATTTTTAGACCAAAGTTTTTAATGGGACTCCTTCGATCTCAAACCCCTTAAAATTCTCCCTTCAGGAAGTAATTCTGTAGAAGTTTTGGGACAAAATCCTTGGGGTTCATATGGTGGCCAACATTGTACTCCCATAATTAGAAAATGCAATGTGAAACGTTGGTCGCCTTGGTGTCGGATGAGCCTTACTATGAAGATGATTCGAAAAAGTATTCAATCTGTGGATTATACTTGGGATTCAAGGTATGTCAAAATTACAGTTTATAATTTTTAATTGGCCTTTTAAGTTATATTTTATAATGTAAATTAATTGAAACAATGTGTTTTTTAGACTTGGATATTGGAGTCTTTCCGAGTAATGCGACTAGTTTTCTGACTTTACATTCGGTATCCTAGAGGTTGCTGCTTGGAAATAAGAAAAAAGGAAGGTTTTGGGACCAATGGCTATTGTTGTTTTGAAGTGAGTTTTTTTTTTTAGTTTAATAGTTATTAAGTTGATTAGTAATTTATTTAATAATTATTTTTTTTTAAATGGAAATATGCCTGCTGCGAGATTGACACCAGACGATAATGAGGCTCGATCGGACTGTGGATTCTAGTAAGGATATTTGACGGCTTAATTGGTGAGTTGAACGGAGTACCGTTTGTTTGAGCCGTCAAAATATGTATGAAATTCTTTGATATTTACCGAGAGTTCAATGAACAAAAAAATAGAAATTGAACGAAATAAAGAAGAAAGTTGCATAAGATTAGGAAGAAATGCGTTTATTTTATAGGAGGAAAATGAATGATCAGCCGGGCGACAAGAGAATATCGAACCGTTATTGTGATGGACCATTATGGGTTGAGCGATTTTAGTCATATTCATAGCATGCAGGTATAATTTGTGTACATTTTAATATAAGGTTTTCTAAGTAGATAATATAATTTTGTATTTATGGGTTTTCACAGGGTGGTCCGTCTTCATTCCAGGGACATGTAAATAGCTCATATTTCAATATGGGTACGCAACCGAATTTCCAAACCCCAATGTCGTCCCAACCTGGTTCATCTGTTTGGCGCAGTCGGCCACTCAGTATTGGCAACCCGGTACATCATCGCAGCATGATTCTTACTATTCGTTTGGTCGGGTGCCATCTCATATGGGTTGGCAAAATTCACCACTATTGAGGACACATGATGATGTTGCTGCCATATTTGACAGGTAATGCTATATTTATATACGATATGATTATTGGTAATAACCATCATGAAGTAATAAGTTTTTCATTAATTGTTATTTTTTAGATTATTCGAATCGTGGAAGAAGGGAACAGTTTCCTAGCAAGTTATTAAATTACCCATCACGGAACAAGCTCCTACAACAATTTTACCAGCAACGTGTTAATAAAAACTAAAATAATGGGTAAGAAGGCTAATTTCTCGCCTTTTGAATCTTTGGGGGTTGCGCTTTTGAGGATGACAGTGTAGAAGGAAAATAACTTACGTTTTTTGGGTTCCTAATTACTGGTAATTATGTCTTAAGGTATGAGAACGTGGGACCTTCAAAGTGTAATTGCATAATCTTGTATATAAAATAATAATTTTTGCCAGGCCTACAGTATGTGTATTAATATTGTTTATTAACTTGGTTGATTAGGTGCGTAGAGGAAATTATGTTAACTTACAGGACTTTTTAAATGAGCCCCATCAAATTTACTTGGATTGTTATATGAAAGGTTATATAGTTCCGGTTAGTTTTTGGCAACAATTGGTCTCTCATTTCTGTATACCTGACATGCACAGACTTCCATATGGCACCCCTATTGGTTGGTTGTCCGGAGAGGTAAGTTTATTTATACAAGTTTAATAAAGGAGTAATTTATATATCCCTTTAGCCAAAAACATCTATTTATTTTGTTACAATGTTTTGAATCAGCACATGAACTCGTGGATGGAGTTATTAATTAGGAGGAGGAATGCAAAGGCCAACTGGACAATGGTCTATACGGGTATAATAAGTGTACATCCGAAAAATAACCGATTTATCATACCGACGGACCAACACATCATTAGAACATTAGATGGCACCACGCGTCCGTATCCAGCCTGGAATGATGTTTATTGGGTACTTATTTCTTTAGTTATCCATTATAAAACTTTTAATACAACTTATGCATGATTAGTATTTAATTATTTGGTTTTATCTTTGTAGGTGTTTATGCCCATACATGTTGCTGGAAATCATTGGGCTACGGGTGTTATATGTGGTATATCCTTTATCATAACACAGGGTCGATACTTGGATCTGGCTAGTTTCTAGAGAGAGAAACACTAGAGAGAATATATTCTAGAGAGAGAAAGTGTTTCTTTGTAAATG
>BQNB010196828.1:0-11260 GCA_026074375.1 Tanacetum coccineum | reverse complement strand
AGATTTTTAATTAGTATAATTTAGTGTGCTTTTTATATGCTTTTCCTTTTAGTAGATTTAGAAAACCAAACCAAAAAAACTTTTATGATATTCAAGCTCGATTTACAACTTGAACGTAGATTTCCATTCACCTCTCGTCGAGGAAACGACCCGGAAGATTTTTGATAATCGCTTTGGTTAAAAGTGAATTTCTTGAACCCGACAGAAAATACTATACTATACTATAATTGGCATATCCTTATTAGTACGTATCTATATATTATATTATATATTTTATACGTATCGATTTGGACGGATCATTAACCCTACAAAAGTAAATTTCAAACCTAAGCCTAGAATATGATAAAAGAAAATTTTATAAAAAAGAAAATTATTTTTTTGATTATTTTTCTATTTTTATGATTTTTTAAAGTTTTTAACAAAATTAATTCACGAAAATTATAAAGCTTTAAGCTAAAAATCCTAGAAATTTTTAAAAGTAGCTTATGATAAGCAGGATGCGGGAAAAATATCAAATCCTAAAGTGCTAAACTAAATAAGCCGGAAAAAATCAAATAAGCACTCAAAGTGCTTATTTTAACTAGATTTAAAAAAGGTGTTAAAAGAATAAACAATGCACCTTGAGACGTAAAAGTCCCAAGGGCGCAGTGGTTAGTGGTGTGTTGTGTTATGTGTTATAAAGGTTGAAACTAGGTTGAGGTCAGGGGTTCGAGCCTTGCTCACCCCTGACTTCCTTGGTTTCCTTTTTTTTTTGCAAAAACCTAAAAAGCAAAGTTGTAAAACAGCTTATAATAAGCTATTTTTGTGAAACAAATTTTCTAAAAGCTAATCAATAAGCCATTAAATGAGCTTAAAACAGACAAAAAGTACTGACTACTTTTTTACCTTTTTACAAAACTTAATAAGCTAAAAACTAAAATAAGCTAAAACAAGGACTGAATAAGCTATTATTAGACTAAAACTGACCTAATAAGCTAAATTTAACTAGAAATAAGCAAGCCATAAGCTAAGGATTTCAAATAAGCACTTATAAGAAAACTGCATACAAAACAGGCCAAATGGCTAAATTTGAGCTTATTTTGCAATAAGCAAACAGATCCTTATGGCAATCTAACTTATATCTACTTAAAGCCTGGCCTATAAGCTACTAGAAACAGGTTTTAAAAACTATTTTGGAAAGCAAATGCTTAATGAAAAGCTTAATGAAAAAGCTGAAAATTCATTTTACTATACTTTTGGCTATTGAATAAAAAGACAAAAAGCAAAATTGCAGATCTAAAACAGGTATTCAAATAAGCTTTTTAAACTAAAATAAGCCCTAATTTATCTAGAATGGCCTAAAATCTATTTGTGCTATAAGTAATCAAATCACTAAAACTAACTTTTACCCTTTGATACTTAAGCTTGAAAAAGGCTACTTTTGCGATTTCCTCAATAGTGATGTGTTTGCAAGTAAATGACAAAATTTAAAAACTACCAAGTGTATGCATAAAAATTACTTTGTTTCTACAACTTTAAAACAATAAACTAAATGCACAATGAGTGATAACTTCAGCTAGAACCAAACTTGGAGCTTAAATGACTTATGGAAAGAACCTAAACCAATCAGTTTCTAGTTACTTACCTAAATGAGTTGCTTAAAACTAATTCAACCTATTAGTGACCTTAAACCTTTCAATAAAACCTTAAATGATGTTTGAGTCAAAATAAAGGACCAAAGGAAACTTGGCGAGTACTAACTTTAGTTAGTACTGCATTGACCCAAACACCCCTTTAAATAACTACAGTTCATTTTTCAGCTTATATCTTGAGGTTTCAAGACACAAACTAGTAATACACAGATTGTAATAAGGCTTGATGATAATCTAGAGAGCAGATTTAGCAAACTAATTAGCCAGAACAATAAGCTAAAAGCTAAAAACTAATGTTTTGTTTTTCACCTGTTTAAATACGATTATATGAAACTAAGATTCTATACTAACAATCAAACATAATATGTATCTAATAACTATATTAAGCATCAATAAGCTAATCTAAACAGGAATAGGCAAGCAATAAGCAATGATAGGCTGAAATTCAAAATTAAGCTACAAAAAGGAATTGAGAACTTACAAGAGCCTTTGCTCTAAACAAGGCTTATCAAAATGCTCTTGTGAGGCTATCAACATGCTTCTAGGCTTAGCATAGATAAGGCTACGTGAGGTCCTGGAAACACTCAAGTTGGTTTCCCTTCCAAAATTAAGCTGGGTAATATTTTGAGGGTGAATTTGACTGTCCAATAAGCTCATTTAAGCTTTAAAAAGATTCAAATGAGAGTATGTAGCTAGCTTATGAAGTGAATTAGATCAGCATTTTTAGTTTAACATATAATAAAAGAGCTTTTTAGTCCATATGCATTTAAGTAAATAAAAGACAGGAAAATTAACATAGAGAATAATATGTAAACTAAACTTTTAATTCGATATTTTAAACTGATTACAAGCTTAATAGAATGAAAATTAGCATTTTAAAATTGAACAAACAATTAGCTGGTTACATAAAATAAGCTTATACTATTGTAACCATTCCGTATTTTCAGGTCATTTTCGACGCTATTATTTATTCCACTATTGATGTCTATTTCTCGCAGCGATTTACTTTTAATTTTAATTGTTTAAAGTTAAATCGCGTAACGTTAAAATCATCAGTTAATGTAAACGGGACACCAAACGAATTAAAGTTTTCGTCAAACAAGAAAATTATATTATTTTTACCGAAAGTACTCATAATCAATTTTTATATTTTATTTTTATTGGTTACGTTAAAAACGTTTACGTTTCGCGATAAATTACATTTAGGTATATCCGGAACCACCAAAATTTATATACGCTTCAACAAACACCCATTTTTATAAATACTTTACTCACTTGACCACTTGGGCGGATTTTAATAAAAGAAAATATAACCAAAACCATACTATTCTCAAGTATACACTTTACACATTCTAATAAACTACACTCTAATTTAACTTATATTTTCACAATGCCAGGATACTTCATTCTTCTCTTTTTATTATCAAGATTTATTACCCTAGATATTTTAGCTAGCACACTAACTCATTTTCATGGGATTCATCTAAACATTAGGAGTCAACAGACCAAAGACTTTCCCTAAAACCCTCTAAGTGTCTTTTGATCGTCTCCTCACTATATATGCCTAAATCTAACATTGAACATTATACATGTCGTATTTCTTAAGTGAAACACTCAAACTACTCTCATATACTCCATCATAGCTCTGTCCCCCCAAACCAAAACCATACACATTATCGTAACAAATTTTAATTACACAATTACACACAATTCCTCAACATAATCTTAAATGATGTCCTTAGGTGTTTAGAAGGATTGGTTTTTAGCCATTAATGTGTTTTTATGCAAGAAAAAAGGAAAGTTAGGCTTTCTTAAGGAAAACAAGGGTTTCATCATTTGTTTTCAAGTTAGGATGTATAATCACAAGGGTGTGATTATGTTTACCATTCATCACACATTCACATGAGGTTATCTAAAGCCACCATCCTTTTCATAATTATGATTTTTATGTGTATATTTGTTTTATATAGAAAATCACATTAGAACACTTTTAATCATAAGAAAATACTTTTATTGTGATCTGGTTGATTTTATGGATTTTACACATGTTTTATAGGTTGTAAATATCATGTTATAATAGGATTTTAAGTATTGTACCAGTTGATTTCGTATTAAAAAGTATAAGTTTTAATACTAGTAAATAAAGTTCACTTTATGAAAGTTGTGATTTAAAAGCATTGTTAAGACTTATTATTATTGGACACTTAAACAAACACTATGGACTTATAGTACATACTATTATGTAAGAATATGGTATAATGCTTGTGGTTGACTAGTGCATTATTTACTAAGTTGGAAAAGTTAAATTAAAAACAAAGGTTATATAAATAAAAACAATTCATTATTCACAGGGACTGTTTTGGTTCGATTTCCAAAACATGTGGTTTTGATATTTTTAGCCAAAAATTGTCAAGTCTCATTGACCGAATTCCAGAAGATAAGAAATCGAAAAAAAAACCGATTTATAACCGAATACGTACGACAAATATAGTTTTACGTTAATACGTGTTTATAAAATAAATTTTATGAAAGTTACTGTTATCAGGGACATTTATTTTGAAAGACATCATTTATATGTAAATTTTTAATTACGAGAACGCGTGCTCGAAAGAATCGCTTTAAAAAACGGAGCTATAACGAAATAAGATACGCCATTTACGGGTTTTACGGATAATAAATCTATAAAAATAAGTATATAACTGGTTTATGAACAGTAAAAATACTGTTCATCAGAGGACTAATAAAATACAGAAAAATTGTTCATATTTTGATACGTCGTCTTATTCGAATGCAATGGACATAAGAAACGTAGAACGGGCTTTTTAAAACGAGGAAAGTTCACACTACTTTATAATTGTGCACTATTTCCTGAGATGAATAGTGTTTTGGTTCGTTTTTTTTTTATAAAATTTTTGCAAAACTAGTTGTGGAATCACTTTAAATAATATTTATAATTGTTTTAAACTTTATTAAATGTTATTTTTACATAGGCGTTTAACTAGTTACCGCGATTATACGAGTTCAAATACTGATTAGTATTTATCAAATGCGATTTAATCAGTATTTCACAAACACAATTAGATGGTGATGTAGCTATATAGAATTATATATGTATTAGTACTTAGTACTTAGTACTTATACCGACCGATATTCTACTTAGGATCCTTTTGGATATTTCCGTGAAGCGTTTTATTTCCATTTCACTCGAATTTTTCTTCAACTCACTTCAAAGTGAGTTCATCGCACCTAACTTTTCTCTTTAATGGTTTATAAACTATTTTCTGGGTGAGAATACATGCTTGTTGTATTATTGAATTTATATTAATAAGCGTTATGTGACTATTTTGTACCAAATCTCTGATTTGTTTTACTACATTGAATTTGAGCTCGTTGAATACTGATATTTGACTCCATGAATTTTGAACAACATGATTGTTTTACCTGGACACAAGTGTTTTCTAATATGTGGAGGCTATCAGATTCTGCATGAATATTATTGCCTAAGTTTTTTATAAAGGTCCACTATATTGCCACTATCTAAGTCCCTACTATCATGAACCGTTAAATTACCTCATAGGGGTAAGCGCTAGTGTTATGGATAGATCTATCGGGATTGACAATCCCCACCTGGAATTTCTGGTCATAAGTTGACCATGGTGCAATTACACTTGAGAAAGATGTATAGGCATGTTTTGGCAAGCACCCTATCTTGTTTTAGGACACAAACAATTAAAGGCTTCGGTTTTCAGGAGCCTTTAGTGCCAATAATACTATTTCTTTTAGACTTGTTGGTATTTGTTTCGTTGTTCGCAATTACCTGTTTTGGCTTGGAGAATAAGTAGTTAGTTTACCTTACTTATGTCTTAGGTCCCTTCTAAATACTTTTTGGATTTCTGGAATCATACTTGGATTTCAGAAATAACACTTTGGAAAAGTAACGCTTCTTTTTTCTACTGTAAATTATTACTTAAATTATTTCAACACTGCTTTTTCTTAAAAACCCTATTAATTCACAACATTATTGTTGATGTTTTTGCATGTATTTTCTCAGGTTATTATTTGCTAGTGGAGCATTGGGAGCATTTGAGTCGCGCGGATATGTTTTTGAAGGCTTAATAACTTGTATACCATTCGACAAATTGTTTTAAATAAATGTTTCATATTTGCATTATAAATGGATCCTTTGTTAAACTCTGATTTTTATATAAACCAATGTGTAATTTATTTAATCGTCTCTTTTTGTTGGTCGGTTTTCTGTGACTTGTGCGTATGGACTATGAAGTAGCACCCCATTGTTATCTGTCAGCTTGCATACAAGAATTAGGGGTGTTACATACTATACTAAAATTATCCTACTCTAGATACTAGATGCCTCTTGTGAGTGAGTGAGGAGCTCTTTATATAGGCTGAGAGAGAAGCTTCTAGGTCTCATATGCTCCTCTTAATCCAAACCCTTCATTCCTTGCAATCATTAGATCTCCAGTCTTCACCGTTGGATCAATATGTGATCACACGGATTGCCAGCGTGGCATTCCATGTGTTAGAGGCCTTGTGCTTCTTTTTCATTGATTTTAGTTTGCCAAATTTCTTTTAGAGTGTGTTTCATTGAGCCCGCGTGTCATCTCTTGAGACATCTTGACATCCAAGAGCCCCTTTGGTAACGTTTCGCTTGCTGCGTATAGCATCAATACTCGAATCTTTAATTCCACGATCTTAATTAAAAGTTTACCCTTTTGTTTTTTATGCAGGGGGTAATTACTTGGGCGACGATGAACAGTTACAAAAACTTTTCCCGCTTACTTGTATACGTAATTGTTTGACCTGGGTAAGGTTGTTTGACTTGGGCCCGTAGTACTAAAAATAGAATGGGGTACATTGTTATGATTGGGGCTTGGGCTTGTGATTTATGGATTTTGTATAGAGGTTATAACGAACGTTAGTCCCTTAATGGTTAAGGACTAACGGTGCTAGGGTTTTAAGGACTTATTGTGAATTTGGTTTAACATTAAGGCTCATTTGGGTATTTTGAAGGTTTTGTCTTTTTGTGAGTTGACCATTGTTGACCAAGGTTGACTTTGTTGACCTTTTGTAGAAAAAACTTTCGCTCTTGTGCACTCTATCCGTTCCCATGTTCGTGTTTGCCCGGTTTTGACCGTTTTCTTATGATTTTTGCAATATCCGTACCTACACATCACAAATGACAAAACAAGCAATATACAAGCATAATTTGCGCAATTTTGTTCATTTTAAGGCCATTTTTTGTATAAAAAGGATATTTGATTTCTCACATATCAATAATATTTACAAGCTAAAGAATAGATCTTGAGTTGGGATCAACACTTGTTTTCACAGTGTATGAATAATAAGTATATTTCGGATTAGTTTCCTAATGAGATTTATGGTTTATCTCTTTATGGCTCTTAGACTCGTCGTGCACTCTTGGTTTGTTTATGTAATCGGAAGGCTGGCTGGATGAGGCAGACTTGCCACCTTTTCAATACCAACTAACTTGGAGTGAGAGAGTTGATAGAAATGTGTTTAATCTCCATGAGAAATGAAACATTATCTTTGAGAAACCTTAAGTGGATAAGGAGGGTTGTGCTTTGCATCACTGGGTCCATGATGTCTATCTTCAATAACAGAAAACATCTTAGTGTTTTCTGATGCATTATATATTGACCCATTTTTTGCCTTAAAGTGGGTCATGGAGGGCTTCTTTCTTTACACACTTTATCTCTTCCATTTCCTTTTTCATTCTTCAAACCCCTTTAATGCTTACCCAAAGATTCATCACTAGCACCTTGTTAGGTGTTTTCCCGTACGAGCTCTGTCTTAGTCGGCATTATTACCTTTTCTTACTATTTATGCCTGTTGTCATACCTAAGGACTTGAATGACATCAAAATAATGTTTATTTGCTATAGCATCATATATCTTCCATGTATTTAACTTATTTTGTATAATTATTGTAAAGAATTATTACTTAATCGTTTATATTTATGAATTGTAGTAATTATAGAGTTGTTGGTGAATATTAGCATAAGGCACACATTCTAGAGCTTGAATGAAGATATTTTGAAGATTACTATTCTGAAGACCAATACGGCCGTATCTATGAAGAAAGATCGGGTATCCGTGCGGCCACTCACAAAAGACTCAAGGAAAGAAGATCAATACGTCGTATCCAGAAGATGTCAATACGCCGTATTGAAGATATAGTATGTAAATATTCTCGAAGATATCAAACGTGGTCCCTGCTCTAAGAAACTCTAATACGCTGTATCCAATCCCTTGGATTTTCGTGGGAAGTATCAAACCCGGACCTTCCAGACACCTATAAATACAAAACTCAAAAACGAGTTTTTTAAGTGTGCTATATCTTTTTCTCGATACTTAAAACCACAAAATTTGATTTTCAGAGGAGGGAAAAAAGAGCAGAAGAGGTCTATGCAACGCATTCCAATCCATGAAGACAAGTGGTATTTATTCTATATTTTGTAATTCTTTTAGTTTTTGGTATGATTTGTTAACTCGATTAGTTTACCTTGGCTAAAAATAATTAATCTTGTATTAATTATGTGTTTGAAAGCTAATACCTTCGGGTATTAAGCCATTATTATGAAGATTGAATTTGGTTTTTGTCTTATATCTGATTGCTGTAATTTATCATTGCATGTTTATCTTGTTTATGTTTTTCAATTCCATATGTGTTTTTGTGCTTTTGTATGCAGACCTATCATTCAATTGGATCTAGTGATACGAGACCAGTAGTCTAGATGTCGGGATAGCTATCCAAATTATTGATTTTACATCTAGAATACATAGGATCACAAGTATTATCATTCTAAAATCGTGCTAAGGATACGCTTCTGGCCTTAACTAGTTATCGGAAACTGCCTTTGGTTAATTGACATGTTGACTAGTAGGTAAGCTCAAGATATTCAACCAAATAGTGTTTCTGATTCCATGATAGTTGGACAAGTGGACTACTAGAGTATAAATTGCCATTAAGTAGTAAGTGGGTAAAGTCTGTATGAGCTAGGGTTTAACAAGATCACCATTGCTTTAATCCCTAAGATAGATTATAATCAAGTAATAAGGATGCTTTATGTGGATGCTTTAATTGTGACAGAATTAATGTGTCTAGGTCTTAGGATGAAGTCCCGCCTAAGTCTAAGAATGATATGCCTCTTCGAGATAAGTAATCATTGCACTGAATAAACAAACCAACCTTCTAATCGGATTAATGATGGCTAATATAGTTTTCTATCATAAGGCTCGACCGCTCTTTTATCTTCTGTTAATTTTCTTGTGTGGGTTAAAGTGTCTTCAATTGATTGTAGTCACCAACCAAACCTGTGCCAGTCTCTCAGGCTGAAACCCCCCTTTTACCTGTTAGAATTAGGATTAGAACTAACATAGGATTAGCATAGGTTTGACTTAGATTAGAATTAACTTAGATTAGTAAACCAAAATATAAATAAATTGAGAGATTTAACCTCGCTTCAAGTGTTCGACACCCTATTTACCACGAAACTACCATTGATCGGGTACACTGTCCGTTAAAGTATTGTTTTTGGTTGAGTCAGCATAATATAAATTTAAAACTTGAATCACAAAAATATACACCACACAACGACACATCAAGTTTTTGGCGCCGTTACCAGGGAGTGAAAATTAATCTTGATTTTTATTTTAAGTTTTGGTTTTTAACATTAGATTAGATCTAACCCTTAGGAGTAGTGTAAATTAGATTAGTGTATATTCTTGTATATTATGTATATTTTGTATATTTATTAGTTTAATTGCTTGCTTGTATATATGTGTGTATATTTGTTTGTTTAATTTAATTGTTCTTCTTAATACACTGTTCTAGTCGATAACTTGATACGGTGTATCCACTACCATTGGATACGGCGTATTCAACTTTCTGTCCAATACAGCGTATTCATTCAACTGATTAATACGTCGTATCCACTTCCATTGGATACGGCATATCGATCATCTGGAATAGAATCAGATCCTAAATTTTCATATATGATTTTCGTGCTAAAATTTTTTCTATCTTTCTTCAGAGCAAATCCTGCTGATATTTTTACCCTTGTTACAGGTTATATTTATCAGAGCTAGTAGATTGAAGAAATGATGGCGGATAAGGGAAAGAAGTCAAGTATGGAAACATTTGCGCCAAATGACAAAACAGATTACTATTCTGGGATTACAAGTATTATGGTTAACGGGAAAAATGCTTATGAGCTGAAAGGAAAATTCTTGGATGATCTGTACAACAATGCTTTTAGTGGAACAAACGGGAAAGACGCAGTTGAACATATTGAATACTACCTAAAAATTATTGACCTAATCAAATTACCCAATGTTGATGATGATAAACTAAGAGTTGTTGTTTTCCCAATCTCAATGGTTGGAGGTGCACGAAGATGGTTTGATGGAATCAAAGAATCAATCACTTGTTGGGTCGACTTAACTGTAAACATTTTTGGAAAATACTACCCGCCTTCTCGCATCGAGGGAAATAACACTCCCGTAATAAAATGGGACCCGGTCAATCCAAGATTCGAAGGCTGGTTGGCTACAAAGTTCGTAAACTATAAAACAATGGATGTATTCACCAAAGGAGCTTTGTGGGATTACTAGAAAATGGGCGGTGATGAAATTGATGTATCTGATGATGAATCTTCTAATCTTGATGAATACTGGAGTGATAAGGAAGAAACCGCCAAAATTTTTAAGATTGAAACTGATATTTTTGACTACGAGACACCTCTCTATTTGGCATTCAATGAATTTAATTACCTTCTTAAAGTAGATCCGGACTTACTTACAAAGGATATTATGGGATTTAAAACCTATAAAGATTACAAAGACGATTGGATCTACGAATGGAACAAGAATGTACCATGGGTATATGACAAGCCATGGCTTGATAATGGAATATAGAAGGAACTGAAACTAGTCAAACATACTTGCAAGCCTTTCAACTATAAAACTGGATGTTTAGAATGGCCAACTTATAGTTGGAGAAAGGATGGTTATTGTAATGGAGGAAATTTTCCCGGTGCTTACCATATTGGAAACTCGCTCCATTACCAAGACCTTGAACGGTATGAGACTCTAGAAGATAGCGAACTAAAATACGAAGCCTTGAGGAATAAAGCTATCATGGAGGCCTTAATCAGTGATGCTGAATCAGGCAATGATTTTTGGAAAAGATGGAAGAGTCATGAGATTTACTACCATAATTATAATGAAGGAGAATGTGAAAACGAAACTCATGAAGAAGGACATGAGTTATGTAGTATCAAAACTCGTGAGGTGTCGATCTGCCAAATAAAAAGATACAGGATGATCAAATATTCGTTCAATAATGAAGAAGAATATGTTGCCATAAAAAGACGATTACAACGATCTTACAATCACAAGTGAAGAGGCGTGCCGAGCTTACCAAAAAATCTTTCGAATGATGGACGAAGGATGGATGGTTACGTGCACCGAGTGAGAAGCTGAAGAAAAGTCTAACTTAAAGACTTCGTTTGTATTTCCCGAGTCTTGTGTCTATTTTGGTACGGTTAGAAGAAATTTGCACATTTGCAAATGGGAATGTATATTATA